>JAFIDM010012231.1:1509166-1561566 GCA_023159025.1 Thereuonema tuberculata | reverse complement strand
CACTGTTTGATATAGCTGTGCCACTGAACCACAACCTTCATAAAGTATATGCCAGCAAGATTAATAAATACACAGAGTTGGCCATTGAAATAAAGCAGATGTGGAAACTCAGAGCAGTTCACATTAGACCAATAGTTATATCGGCGACTGGAATTTTCCCAGTAAACACAATCAGACAACTGGAATTTCTAGAAGCAAGACATGCGGTAAAGAAAATGCAGAAATCTGTAATTTTAGACTCGTGTCACATTGTCCAAAGGTTCCTTAGTTTGGAATAACTTGGGTGCACTTGGCAACTGTCCGTGCATTCATTGATATCCATTAGATTTAAATGAGAAAAGAGAATAATAATAATAAAAATAATAATAAAAAGATTTTTTTTCTTTTTTATTATTTAAAAGATAAAATCAAGGCAAAAAAAAACTTGCTTCTCATGAAACCATAATGACCAGTAGCGATATGTTTCATTTTCTACATAAAATGATTAAAACAAATAGAAAATATAATATAAGGAAACATAATAGAACAAAACAAAATCAAAATAAGATAAAAAAAAAGACAAAAAAAAAGATCAGATTCGAACCGTAGTCCTAAACTAACCATTTTACGTTCACCACAAGAGAAATGCCTGTTGAGAATTCTCTGTCTTAAGTATAAATCGAAAACTCGTCTTTCTGTAAGACTGAAACATTCCAATAAGATATCATATCCGTCCTACTTGTAGTTTGAGATAATAAAATAAACGCTTCCCCCAAATTCACACATTTCATGTACGATAAAAAATACAAATAAAATTGAATATTTATCAAAACAGAGGTCTTTAAAAATATTAAATTACTCATTTAAATAGCAATAATTGATTAATTCCATTAAATTTTCAATCGTTTTTAAATAATAATAACTTTTTTATTACTTAAAAAGAAAATCGTTCGTTCAATAAACTATTCCACCCTTTCAGTTGTATTTCTAATTACTGCTTTAAATCAAAGTTTTTCTAAAACGAAAGCTTTATCTTAATACAGTCGGACCTCGATATAAGGTCACCCGCATATAAGGTCACTTTTCTAAAGTCCCGGCTCACTGAATAGGAATTCTAAGATATGGATTATCGGATAAATGGTCAGGTCTTAAAATACCGTAATCGCATATAAGGTCACTTTTGTCTGAGATTTCAGTGCCACACTGATTGAATTCCAAGAATTTTTCTTTCTTTTCCCGGCAAAACTCTTACTTTCAAGAAAGAAAAATGTATGGGGGGGGGGGGGAATAAAGAAAGACTGACAATTTTTTAGGAGCTAATATGGATGGCTCTGAAAAACTGAGACCACTAGTTATCAGAAAATTTCAAAAGCCACGTTGCTTTAAAAATGTCAACTCTTTAGCTTTGGATTATGATGCAAACAAAAAAGCATGGATGAATGCTAACATATTTGAGAAAACTATACGGCGTTTCGACAGATACTTTTTGAAAAATAAAAGAAAAGTTGTTTTCATCGCAGACAATTATCCTGCTCATATCAACATACCTCAGTTGAAATCAATTGATCTTGTTTTCTTACCCCGAAATGTTACCAGTGTTTTGCAACCTTTGGATCAGGGAGTCATTCAAAATCTGAAAATGAACTACAGAAAGCTCCTTCTGAGACTTGATTTCAGCAATTGATGAGAAAAAAAATTTTCACCTATCTGTGTTAGATGCAAATTTTTATATTCATAAAAGTTAGAGCTTGGTATCAAACATATGCATTTCAAATTGCTTTCGACATGCTGGTTTTCAATTTTCTACAAATAGTGTGGATGAAATAACAGATGAAGATGATGAAGACTATATTCCTTTAGCTGTGTTAATACAAGATCCCAGAAATGCGACTGTGCTATAGAAGGGGAAAGTGAGTATGTGAGAATTGATGATGAAATTGTTACCACTTCTCAAGCTTCGATTTCCGAAATTTTAGATTCCAATGCAGTAGAAAGTGAGGATAACGACAGTGATATTGAAAGTGAAGCAGTGACACAAGCAGAAGCGCTCAGAGCATTAAATGTCCTAAGACTTTTTTTTACAAGCCATAAGGGAGCTAAAGAACATTTTCAGAAACTACAAAACTTAGAAAACATTGTACAAAAGATGAAACCAAATCGCAACAGTCCTATATTATGGATTATTTTAAGTAAGGTCAGTTGCACATCAGTACTTTGCTTGAGCATACTAGTACTATTTGTATACAACTTTATTCCGAATTAAAATTTTTTAAAAAATAATTTCTTTCTGATTCCTAATTTTAATTGGTTCAACTAAATTAAAAAATTACAATCTAATAAACTATTATTTTTCTACGAATTAAATTTTACAAAGAATTATACTGTATTTATGTAATGCTTATTTATTGACAAATGTGTATGAATCGGTTATAAGGTCATCCCGCTTTCACTTTCGCGAGATCCCAAGGGCTGACCTTATATCGAGGTCCGACTGTATATGAGTCTAAATACAGAAGCGTAAATAAATTTCAATTTGATAAATGTAAATTTAGTTTCAACAAAAATGATATTAAATTAACATTAAATTGATTGGAAGTTTATTGGAGAACTCAGAAAGATTATTTATGTTTCTCCTTGAATTTTTTTCTGATATAAATAAATAAATAAATAAATAAATAAATGCCGTTTCGCCATGGCCGAGCGGTCTAAACGGCGAGGCGGTCTGCCGTGTGGTCGATGTGTCGGAACCTCGGTGTGGGCATGGCTGTTTCTTTTTTTCTTCTGTGTTTCGTCCGTTTCTCACTGGGACCTACAATCTCAGGGTTATTTCTGGCAGAGATTTGAATCTCGCCCCCCCCCCCCTTCTTCAATTCCCTAGCCTCAATTTGGACCTAGCTCGTGGTCCAAAGTTGACCGTTGTCGATAAAAGAAATAAATAAATAAATTAAAAGATTATTTATCAGGAAAAGAATAAATGAATTCAATATCTAATAAGGTATTTTTTTTTTCATAAGAAGACCTCTATTACTATAAACTAAAAACATAAAAACACATTAAAAATAAATTAAAAGAAAATTCATGCCCTCGGCTCTGCCAGCCTCAAATGAATTTCTTAAGGCATCAAAATAAAGAAAAAGTGCCTAAAAGATATGTAAACACATTAAAATTTGAGACCAATGTTCAAACTGACATCTCAAGACAAGCCTGTTTCACGCTTATTAGGCGATTCATTTGAGGCTGGTAGAGCCCAGCACATGGATTTTCTTTTCCTTTATTTTTAATGTGTTTTTAGTTTATAGTCATGGAGTTTCCTCTGCTCTTCTTATTCAACTTCCAAGTCACCTCCGTTATGAGACCTGCAATCTTCATTCTGACTAACCTCAACTGATGATCAGCTAATAAGCGTGAAACAGGCTTGTCTTGAGATGTCAGTTTGAACATTGGTCTCAAATTTTAATGTTGTTTTTTTTTGTTTTGTTTTTTTTTCAATTAGAACATTTTGAAATCTTATTTCTATAAAAAATAATTACTAAATAATAGTAATTTTTGTAATTACTTTTTCATAATTCGTTTGTGGAATTATTCAATTAAACTCTTAATTAAATCAAACCTGAAACTAAATCCTATCAAGAGATTTAATAAAGAAAGATTCATTTCAATTTTATTAACTGAAAAAATAAATAAATAAACAATTTGTTATTTAATTTTATTTCATTCCTTAGGCTCCACAACATCAAGAAAATAAAATAAAAAACAAACAAGAGTTTTCTTTCGCTCTTTGTTTTATTTTGAACGAACACTTGTTTGTTTTTTTTTATTTGATTTGATTTTTGTTTTTTTAATCCTTTCAAATCATGATGGGATTTAATCACTAATTCCTTTTGCGAATAAATTACTTTTGAAACTCATTTTATAAACTCTGAATTATGATGATGATAAAAAGATCAAATGATTCATGAAACAATCTTCTTGATTTTGGTTAAAGTAAAATAAAAACAATTTTTGAACCATTGTTCATAATCACTGTTATTTATTGTAGAAATAACGTTTTTTGAAGAAAAAAAAAGTGATCTTCTTTAGTTTCTAATTATTAAACACTTTTTCTTTAGAAAATTAATTAGACAAATACGACAAATACCTTTTCTAATCTGCTATTTATAATCAACAGTTAATTTAAAGAAAAAATATCTACATAAACTAAACATTTCTAAGAAAGAATTTTTACTTCAAAACAATCAAAAAATTAATCAAAGACTTAATTAATAGAATTTATTAATAGAAACTTTATAAACTTGTGATTGTGAAAGTAAACTTTTAAGAACCAAATATTCTTAATGTTCTGACAGATAGCCTCGTTTTTATACAATTATTGTTACATTCATTAATTTTTTTTTTCCTTGTGATGTTGAAAAGGATCAAGATTAAGAAAAAAGAGCAAAAAACATTTTTCATATCATTATTAGCATCAACTAAAGGAAAATGGATCATTCTAATAATCTAAGGATCGCTGCAACACATAAAAGCTGGGAAGGTTCGAGATTTTGGCAACGTATCCCTTACTTGCTAACAGGCTTTAGAACTCCCCGATCTAAACTATAGAATGATATTTAAGACGACCAACTGTCCCCTCCCGTTGAGATTATAAGAAGGGTCTCATCCGATTTATCTAAGTAAACCCTGGCTCCAGACGGACGCCAGACGAACCCTCAAGTGATGGATCCAATGGGAAACTCAAAACCCTCCAACGACAAATTAGAAATGCTAATGGTTTTAAGACACACGAACACCAGCTTAGCAGCGTCTCACTCGGGTGACGTCATTTCACCTGAGAAGCAGTAGAAAGGACAGCAGATCTCTTAAATCTACTCGGTCCTCTGATCTTTTAATAATAATAATAATAATTTAAATAAATTTTCTCATTCATATTTAGTGATACTTACGTACATTATTTACAGCTTAGGGTTGAGATTGGGAAGGAGGAGCAAATAATTATTTTAAATTATATAAATTACAATAATGTAAAAACATCACAATAAGGAATATACACGCACAAGAAAAAAATGGAATCACTGATCTGTTTTTGGAAATTTTGATACTGGGAACCCAGAACAGCTGTTTCAGGCTTCCTAGCCTTCATCAGCTGGATTCGCCCAGACAGTCGGTGATCCCAAGAAACATATACAAGAAACAAAAATCAACAAGAAAATGACCCTTCGTAATAAAAAACAACAATATATAAAATAAGAATAAAAAAGGCAGAAATTTAATCCCCGCTAAAATCAACTTAGCCTGTGAAGGATTAAATTACAAAAAAGAATACATTTAAATACAAGTTTAACGTGCGGAACTTAAGTTTAACATCACAATAAGGAACAAATTTTTTTCTTGTGCGTGTATGTTCCTTATTGTGATGTTAAACTTAAGTCCCGCACGTTAAACTTGTATTATAATGTAAAAAGTTTAAATAATTTTATTAATTAATTAATAATTAATATTAATGTTGTTATTCAATAATTTTCATTAAATAATGATGTCCATTCATTAATTTATTGAAATTGTCTTTTATTTTGCTTCTTTTTTTTTTGCTCTCTTTCATTCTTCCAAATTTTCAAAAATGGGGGGAAAATGGGAGACTGTAATTATCACGAAAGGTGATAAAACGTAGAGAGAAGAGAAGAGTTGAGCTTTGAAATGCAGCCACTAAACGATGTTCACCTTCTAACAAAAAAACGAAATTTATTTTTTCATTTCATTACTTTTTCTGTTACTACAATTTGAAAAATTTGTTAATGTTTTTCCAAATTATTTAAAAAAAAACATTTCTTTGTTTTTTTTACTTTACACATAACGTTTGCCAGCATAGCTATTTATAATTCTTCCTATATTAATATTATTTTTTTATAATTATTACGAACTACCAACTACTCTAATTATAATAGTTTTCATTATTATTATTATTATTCACAGTATTCACAGTGACATTAAAACTATCCAAAATGGAGTCCCTCAAGGTTCACAACTAGGCCCTTTGTTTTTCTTACTTTTTATCAACGACATACTTCAGATAATAAAATCATGTTACATACATATTTATGCAGATGATATAATGGTCTAATCGAATGGGAACAGCACGACAGAAAGAAGAGATAAAATACAAAAAGATTTAATTAGAATATAAAATTGGATGCATGACAACAGACTTCAGATAAATGAAGACAAAACAAAATTAATGCTAAAATGTCCCCATAAAAAGACTAATAACAAATAAACCAAAAACCTTTATTCACCATCATAACTGTCTTCATAATTCATCAGATAAATGTAAAAGCTGTTCAGAACTAAAGTACACAAAAGCAATGAAATATCTGGGCTTAATAATAGACGACAAAGTTTGTTGGAAATGTTATGTAAAATGTTTGTCGAAAATATTACATAAAAAGCTAAACAAACTGTCATACATATTCTATCATATAAAAGACATACTTCTCCTTTAAACAGTAAACTAGAATACCTTTATTTAAATTTTTTATTTATTTACCATAGAATGGAGTTTGCCGTATAATAGGCCTGTAGCCATTAATTTGTTGTGAATAGGTTTAATTCTTATCAGAATAAATTATAGAAACAAAATCAAAAACAAAACAGTAAGATGCTTTAGGGAAAAAGAAAGTTCTACATCTATCTCCTTTTTTTCTGGTAGATCATTGTATGTTGATGAAAGCAAAATTTATCTTTTAAATAAAAATTAAAAAAGCTTGAGATGCAGTTCAAAAGTAATTCATTATAATACAAAGCTAAATGGACAAAAATAAATTAACCAACGAAAATAGTAATTATTTAAATTTGTAACCGATGTCAATAAGGCGGAGTTTACGAGAGTTAAGGATATCAACCCCAGTCTGATCAGATCATTATGTTTTTGTTTTTTCTACTTAGACTATTCTCAAATTTTCTAGATTTCTCCCGAGGTTTAGAGCATGTTCTTTCTGTTATGACCCTTAATTTATTGAACGGTATATAAGCCCGGACAAGCACCAACAGTGTGTAAGCTTCCAGCAGACAGTAAAGTTGTAGTTGCCAGAAGTCCCTTTCAACTTATTCAAATAGCAATTTTTTTTTTCTCCATATAAAAATAAATGTATATATAATAAAATACATATGAATATATATACATATCTACAGAATGGAAAACTCCAGAATGGCAAAGAAACTACTCGACATCATAACAGAGAGTAAATGTGGCACAGAATGGCTGAAAGAGGTCCAGAGAGACCTACAACAGATTAACATAGAGAATCTCGATGACCGCACGGAGTGCCGGAATAAAATCATGAATGTAAAATTTAAGCAAGGAACATCGCGACAACCTGGGAAAAAATGGACGGAGGAACGGAAGAAAGAGCATTCCGAGAGGATGAAGAGATTCTGGGAGGAAAAGAGGAACAACATGTAGAGATGAAATCATGAACTCTCAATCGCTCTCCTTAAGGGGAACAATCGTTATAATAATAATAATAATAATAATAATAATAATAATAATAATAATATATATCTGTATTTTTTTATAGTAAAATTGGGAGAGATGACACATGGGGAGAGATGACACATGTAATGTAACTTCAAGAAGGGTTTGCAGTAGACTGCAGCGCATCACATGACCAAAACCCGAGGCCAGTCTGAGCTTTAGTGTGTGTAGAGTGATTGTGCTGAATTGATATATGAGATTTTATTGAGTTTTTCTTTCAATGATATAGCCAGGGTTGTGCTCGAATTTTCGTTGACTTTGCGAACTTCTTTAGATAACAGCCCTTTTTAAAGGCATCTTTCGCTATAATTCACTGTGTAAACATGTAAATAGAGTAAGCAAGGTTATGTACCGGCCACTAGTGTCTTGGGTCCGATTTGGTGGAAATGGCGGTGTGTGTCGTCTATCCCATCACTTGGGGAGAGATGACACACCTAAACAGAGATGACACGTGTCATCTCTCCCCTTTTTTATTCTTTTTCTTTTATTTTTGTGTTTATTTTTGTCTTTTTTATTTGTATTAGTTTTTTAATATTTTATTCTTTTTGAGTAATATATATATATTGAGTCATCTCTCCCCTACCTATGGGAGAGATGACACAGGTAGTAGAGGATAGATGGCCACATGGAATATGAATAAGAGACCTGTGTAAATCAAGCTACTATTTTATTTTTATAAAAACGTATGAAATGAAACACTAAAATTAAGTTGAATAATGATATTTTTGAAACTTTTTGGAAAAAACTGTTTAATAAAAAATAAAATTCCCTGCTGATCAAGACATTAAATAGATTATTCAATTTTTGTCTATTAATAGAATGATTTTGCTTGAAAAAAATTAATTTTAAAATTTTATTTTGCAGATTAATTATAGGTTTTAAACAGCTGAAATTGGTGTTGGCCCAAATGTTAGCAGCGTAATGTATGTTTGAATCGAATAAAGCATTATATAATAACATTTTAATCCGCATTGGAAGTATGTCTTTTGTATGATAGAATATATAAGACAGTTTGTTTACCTTTTTGTCTAACATTTTAATGTGATTAAAGGAGAAGAATTTTGATTTTTGAGAAGTTAGGCTTTTGAAATTTTTCCATACGACGATTTGAACGCAATACGTTTAATGGAAGCAGTTTAGTATATCAATGAATGTTCCAGAGTCAGAAGCTGAAAGATAATAGCATCGACTGATATCACGCTGAAACATTTCATCAATTTAAACACAATACATTCAGACTCCAAAGAAAAAATACCTGTGAACAAAACTGATTTATTACAATTCAACCCCAGAAGAAAATTTACAAAACAACATTAAGTGAATGTGGATCATATTAGCACCGATCAAGTGAAGAAATTCTAGCTGTGTTGAAGAAATTGAAAGTAATTACTATTTGGCTCCTTTGTGGCTTACTGGATAACTGGTGAAATTTAGTAAGTGGGCTTAATATGAGCTGACTTGCGTTGATTTGCTGCGCAGCAGTGACTGCAACCCTCAAACAACTTTTCCCGCAAATATTTGGCTCCTTCTACTTTCAGTTCAAATAACTACTCTAATTAGCACAACGACCTACTGCAACCACTTCAAGAAGGGAACAGACAAACAGATTTGCTGCAGTAGTAAATGGTCAGAGGAGAGACTTTTGTGCATGAAAACAATAAGCATTTTAAAATTTTCACACCTAAAAAATAATATGTTCAATTGATGTACATGATTTTTTTTAATAATCTACATATTTAACTTTTTTATTTCAATCGATTATTTTCACTCTCTCTTCTCTCTCTCTCTCTCTCTCTCTCTCTATATATATATATATATATATACGAGGGCGAGTCAAAAAATAACCTTAATTATTTTTTATTAACAGAGTATTCAAACACACAAACAAAAACACTTCATCACTTTTTAATATAGTCCCCATTACGTTCAATACAGGTGAACCAGCACGTTAGCAGAATCTGGATTCCGCGAGAAAAAATCTTTTGGTTGACCGTGAAGCCCAGTGTCTCTTTCATCTCATCATCCGCGCGAAACTTCGTGAGAAACTTAGTGCCTCCTTGAGGTGTCCAAACACAAGGTAATTACTTGGTGCAAAGTCTGGTGAATATGGAGGATGTGGAAGACAGTCGAAATGCAGATTTGTTAGTTTTTCTACCATCACACGAGCTGTATGCCACTGAGCATTATCCTACTGCAACAGAACGGAGCAAACCGTGACGTTTTGACTTGATTGTGGGTTTCAAATGGCTCTGAAGCAGATCACAATACGATTCACTATTCACAGTAAATTTCTTGGTCATGTAATGTTCCAGGATTGGACCTCTACAGCCGAGAAGAGCGTGAGCATCACTTTGCCAGCCGACGGAGTTGTGCAGAATGTTTTTGGTTTCGGCGATGATGAATGTCGCCACTCCTTGCTTGCTCGCTTAGTGTCTGGCTGGTAATAATATTGGATCAAGCATTCGTCACCAATAACGATACATCGTAAAAAGTCACCCATCAACTTCATAACGTCGCAATAGCGTTTCACAAGCGTTAATACGAAGTTCTTTGATTTTGGGGGCAAGTTCTCTTGGTACCCACCTAGAGGAGACTTTGCTGTACTTTAACACATCGTGAATGATGTGGTATGCCAAGACATGACTAATGAACACTATTTCAGCCATCTCGTTGATTGCTATCCGCCAGTTTTCCCATATCAATAGTTCCACTGCAGCGATAATGTTAGCCACAGTCGCAGTGTGACGCCGGCCGGAGCGAGCTGCATAAGTCGTACTTGAAACCGCACTTTAAAATTTCATATGCCGTTTGCAAACTTGCTGAAGCGACAAACAACTACCCCCTTACTGTCTTTGCATCCTGTGATGAATGTCTGCCAGTTTTTCACCTTTACTGCCCAAAAATGGGATAACTGCGTGCTGCTCCTCTTTGGAGCATCCTTCTAACTTGGCGGCCATCTTGGCTTTGGCTTGCTGACGTCATAATCGGCGATTAGGCCAAAGTATATGCGCCCGCAGGTTCCTCAGGTGGCAAGACGTAACATATCTGCATCAGAATCCTCTACTATGAGATTTTAAATTTTTATGGCCATATTAAGATTACTTTTTGACTCACCCTCGTGTATATATATAACAGGAAGTTTGTTTATTTGTTCGCTATACAATCCTCGGCCCTTTCACTGATCGGGACCAAACTTTGCAGAATTACTCTGTAGGATCTTGCGGAAAGAACAGGGTACAATGAAACCTAGACACATCTCCCCCTCCCCCTGATTTAATCCCCTTGACACTTTTATAATAATGACTTCCCCCTCTCTTTCTACAACGCATCCGCGCTTTCACTCACACCCAATCAGAGAATGTTATTGCCTATCACAATAACGTTTAGCAACCTACCACACAAAATATATTCTGATCAAGAAATCTCAAGCAACAAGAACTTAAAGCTCCGTATTTTTTATGTAATATGCGCGAAAGTTTGTTTGTTTGTTTGTTTTGTTTGTATAGTTGTGTGTGTGTCTTGAAAAAAATTCGCCATTTCTTAAGGGAACTTACTAAAGTTGGCACCGAGTTTCACGTGCATTCCAGAATAATGTAGGAACAACTTAAAATCTGGATCCAGACTAATGGGCGGGGCAAACTTTCTTGAAACGACGCATATTTCTGAAACCGCTATAGTTGAAAATACGAAATTTCACATAAGGGTTCTTTGTCAAAATCGAAAAGATACGTAATCGACGAATTTTCGATATTCGGGTAGTAAAGGGCGTAAACAGGGAAAGTGAGGGGAGCAAACTTTCTTAACGGTATGCGTCTCTCTGAAACCGCTTGAGTTGGAAACACGAAATTTCATACATACGTATTAGACGAATTTTTGATATTCGCATCCTAAGGGATGTAAATAAGGGGGTGGGGGGAAGAAAACTATGGGGTTTTCAGGTTACAAACTAAGAAATATAACATTACTTTGTAAGCATCACGTAATTTTGTACCAACTGGATTTGAAGTGATGTGGAGAAGGACAGAAAGGGGTTGGAAGTTTTATATTCTCCGATCTCGATATTAATTTCATATTTAGGGCTTATAGATTTACAAAATAGGAATGTAATATGAACTAGCATATACCCCCCGTCAACAATGACTGCTTTTAGTTGAGAGATAGAGTATTTTAAGTAGAAGTTTTTTTCTGTGTTTAAATTATATTTTTAATTTCTTCATTCGATGTCGAGAAATGTCTCTAACGACTCTTCAGTTCGTCGCTGAGGTCGAGCTTCTGCATCTAATGCTCGTCTGGTCTGCGCTTGTAGTTGGCTCAAAAAATGAACATTGAAATTTAAATTTAATCTAGTTGGCTAAAATTAATTAATTTTTTTTTTTCTTGGGCTCTTCCCTCATTGCATCAACACACACACACACAGAGTGATAAAATAAATTTAACAACAATACTTCGAATCTAGTCCTGTGGCTTAATGGATCAGACGTCTGACTTCGGATCAGAAGATTGCAGATTCGATTTCTGTCAAAGACGTTTCATTGCAAAAATTATTTTTATTTTCACGGAAATTAAAATTTTTTTACAAAAACTGGGAAGTGCGTTTACGGAACTGCGTTAAAAACACAGACAGATCAGGAAACTAAATAAGAAATTTGTAACTCGTGACTTTTTCAACTGGAAAAATTTCTAAGTGATCACACAACGACAATTTTTTCGTCATCCACATGAGGAAAACTTTTTTTTTAATCCGAGCGAAGCACGGATTAAAACATTAAATATACATAATGTTAATATTAATATACATAATATTTTATTATTATTCATTTATTCGTATAAAATTAGAAAAAAACTTGATCAAAGAAAAAAAAAAAAAAACCAACACCCCTCTGCAATAAGTGAACTGAAACTTACAACCAGTTTCAGAAAAAGATCGGGAGTGACGTCAGACGCAGGAGTCTCTATTCTGTTGTGGGGAATGGTCTAAGCTTTCGTCTTCTATGCTAAGGTTCGCTGGATCGATTCTCCTACGTGTCTTTTATGTTTTGTTTTTTTCTTTCTTCCTCTCCAGTTTTTTAGTTGTTGTTTTTTTTGTTTGTTTTGTAATTAATCCTGTTTAAATTACCTTATATTTTAATTTTATTCTCCTCTCCAGTCAAATCACAGGACTACGCAAAGACTGACCTTAACGATTAACTTTAAGAGTACAGTTTGAGGAGACACGTGTGAGCTAGTGGAGGCAGCCATGATGTCAAGTAGTTCAAAATTTAATAACCAATAGCATGATTGATTTTTACTAGTTTGAAAATTTCCACAAAAAATAATTTTAAAAGATCAAAAATAACACATTAAACTTACATAAATTCCATTTTATTAATTAACTCCTCAAATCCAAACTGCAGTATTTCGAATTTCTGATCGGAAATTCTTTTTCAAGCTTTTTACAAAGGGAAAAGAAACCATCTTCCTTCTTCCCAAATTAAAAATATTTTAAATAACATCCATGAATTCTAAACTAAACAATAACAAAAAACGTCACATGCTCCGTGCCATATGAAGCACGAAGCTTTATTATAAATTATTACGTCCTAATTGTTCAAACTTTAAATAAAATCTTTATCTTTGAAGAATTGAAATATAAAAATCAAAACTTCAATCCAATGTTTTTTCAAGTTAAAATGTCCAAATCGTAAATAAAAATTATTTTATCTTTGAAGAATCAAACTAAATCCAATGTCCTTTCAAAATTGAAGAACTTTAAAATTTTGTTAATTGGGAAGAAGGAAGATGGTTTCTTTTCCCTTTGTAAAAAGCTTGAAAAAGAATTTCCGATCAGAAATTCGAAATATTGCAGTTTGGATTTGAGGAGTTAAGTAATAAAATAGAATTTTAAAAGATTTTGAATAACGTGAAATGCTGTAAAGAGTTATGCCACTGGATAGAGGAACAGTGGAAATATATGGTGTGGAGTGATGAATCACGCTCTACCATGTAGCGGTCTGATTGGAAGGTTTAAATGTCAACGATATCTGCCGTGATGTGTAGTGCCATCAGTCCAGTTTGGAGTAGGTGACATTGCGATGTGGGGTTATTTTTCATGGAATGGACTCAGTCCTCTTGTATCACTGTTCGACAATGTAAATGCAGAAGATTTCTCCAAAAATAAATACCCCCAAAACTAAAAATTCAAAACAAATGCTTTTAACATTTTTTTAACAGTTAAAATACACATCATTATCGAACGTAATCGAACAGGCAAAACTCAAATCACGTCCTTCGAGTTTCGCAAAGCAAAGATTTCAATCAATCATTTGCAATTTTAGAAAATTTAGAAAGTATAGAATATAAGAATAAAATTAACTTATATTACTAAACATATAAAGCTGCACAGTGATATGAAATTTGAAAAATTGCCAATAGAAAAATCATATCACTGTTTCTGTGAAGATAAGACAAATTTTAATTTTAATTTTTAATTTTAAATAGGGGAGACCGGGGCAGAGCGGTCCACTTTTTTTTCTTGAATTTTTGTTTTTATTTTGTTAAGAGATTTTCCATTGCATTTATTTTTGTCAGAATCGGGAACTATTCAAGAATGTAAATACTTGATTTCATTTCATTATATTCATAAATAAAATTGATATTAATTCGCAAAGCAAAAATGGTAGAGTGGTCCAACCTGCCCCGACCACGGGGCAGGCTGGACCACCCCATGGGGCACGTTGGTCCGGGTAAGAATAACAACATTTAAAGTAAGATTTTTTATTGAATATAAAATAATATGCTATTTAGGATATCATGAAATATAAGTTTAACTTAACATAGACTATCTATGATACTATATATTCTTCAAGTGAAAATTTAAAATAATCATTATGCAGTTGAAAGTCGTAAATGAATAATATCAAATAGGTTTACATTGAATTAATTAATCACTTTCACTAGAGAAATCTTCTTTGCAGTTGAGGCATTCGTAAAATAAACCCCGAATATCACTGGCTACGCAGGAACTATGGACCCATCTCTTGCACTGCGTACATTGAATCCACTCCTGCCATGGTTTGCTTTTTTAAAAGTTCTTCAAACAGGAGAGGCACACAGCATCTTCATTATCTTCATCATCACTAATCATCTGTAATTGTTTCCTCTTTATCCCTTTGCCTTTGCTTCTATTTGTTTTTTTGTTTATGTTGCTTTTAGAGACTGTTGGCCGAGTCATGTTTTTCGTTGCTACTCTTTCTTTTCTTTCTTTAGATTTTCGTTGCTCTTCTTGCAGAGCTTTTTTTACTGGTGTATCCATCAGTATTGCCGTTGACCTTTTTTTGTTCTCTATTAAGATTATTAAGATTATATTGTTATTTATGCCATTTTTTAATGCTTTCTAATGTAACAAAGTGTGTATAGAATTTATATTTAATTTAGAGTTTCACTTACTGAAAATTGTGTTAGTTCACTTCGGGATGTAATTGTGTGTGTTTTAGAATACGCTCCCTCTTCTGAAATGTTTAGACTGATTGGGTGTACTTTTTGCCCGTGTGTTTCAGATTCATCAACTGCTCTGATTTTTCCCGCCAGAGTGTACTTAACTTTTCTCTTTTTGTTCCCATGGGAAAACGAAACAGATAAAACCACGTGATCACTCAATCAATACACAACTGTTTTTTCGAAGTTTTTCTTTTTCTTTCGCACAAATTGTTTTCTAAATAAGCTCAAACCATTAAAATAATATTTAACCATGAAATATCACAATAATAATATACAAGACTTTACCAAATACAAAAATTCAAATACATAATTACAACAATACAATTATTAAAAATCAAAATATATTCCCTCAGAGACCAAGATTTTAATTGTGTCATGTTGCCAATTCCACAACAGTTTGCATAGCTTTTAATTAGAATTTAATAACAGTTAAATGTGTAAATTGGCTATTTTCGAAGATTAAGATGCCTTCGCACGAAGTCTTCCCCTATTACGGTACTTGTTGAGGGGAATTACTAAAGGGGTAATATCCTTTAATAATATAGGCTGTACACAATATATAATAGCCTACATAAAAAAATTTAATATGTAATAATATACAGTAATACAATATAATATAATAGGCTTAATAAATATATAATATAGAAAAAAATATAATGTATAGTGCCAAAATATTTTATTGTAAAAACAGCGGGGCAGAGTGGACCACTGGTCCAATGTGCCCCGTGTCGTTCGGTCCACTCTGCCCCATCGCCATTTTGGCGTTTCCTTCAGTTGTAACTATCGACTACTTCAAGTATTCAATTCATACTATAGCTTAAAATGATCTTTAGATTGCCGCCTTTAATATGCATATTACGGTTGTGTTATTCAATGCATCGCTGAACGGCAATATTAAAGTAAAAGCAACACTAAACATTTACTTACCTGAACAAAAACAAAACAATCGATCACCTCACTGTCACCAATAAGCCGAATTCACTGACGCTTTTGTGGTAGAAGCGCCACAATGACACCAACCTTCTATCCGATTTTTGGCACATTCTAGCGTCTACACGAATTACTAAAGTCAACGGTCCACTATCCCCTAGGTCCACTTGGCCCCGGTCTCCCCTACATGAAATAAGTAAATATAATTAGGTAAAAGTAAAAGGAAATAAGTAAAAAAGAAAGCAATCGTCTTATTACTTAGACCTTTTTTTAGTAATTTAGTTTTTGTTTTTAAATTTAGGTAATTTGGTTGTGTGTTTTTTTTTAATAAAAAAGAGCAAAGTCTTGAAATATTGCGTTTTTGTTTTCTAAATTGTTTCTAAATTTTGCCGCTGATAACATGAGGATAAATTGGTCTTATCTTCACAGAAACAGTGATTTGAATTTTGTATTGGCATTTTTTTCAAGTTTCACATCACTGTCCGGCTTTATATATAAATGAAATTTATTTTTAATAAACTAAAATACTTCTGATAAATAAAGTAAATTAAAGAGAATATTATTTACTTATTTTTAATCGTATATTCTTTTTCTCCCTAATATTCATAACAACTGAAAAAACAAACAATCAACAACAATAAAAAAACAGAAAAGAAAAAAGCAAAGGAAAAAAAAAAGAAGAAAAACAGAAGAAGAAAAAAAAAAGAAGAGAAACACACACAAAAAACGAAGCTTTCTCCTCAGCAGAATCGAATTGTGGCTGCTTACGTTAGATCTCCAATCGCGGCTTAGATATCGCGGCACAGGAACACTTACTGAATAGGAAATTAATAAGGTAATATTCAAAAATCGATGAAAACAATGTCAAATATCTCAACATTTGTTGAGTTTTAGCCCCAAAAGCTATGTATATATTTGAAGTACTCCATGTGTACTTTCACCATTGATTTGACGATGTACAGGGTGTACATTGAAGGTGAAATAAGATATTCGAAATTCTGTTTTCTTCAAGGCGATCTCCTACGTCAGAGCAGTTGTATTGCTCTAAATAACACTAAATAACAGCAAATAATATATAACACTAATTACTTTTAATTAAGAAAACTAAAAAAAAAAAAAAAATTCACAAATTTCAACTATTTTAGATATTTTTTAATAAAAATGTTATTAGGAAGAAACGGAAAAAAAAATACCTCGCAGATAGAAGTGCAAGTGCAAAATTTCCATATTTCGAAATATATCCTGTAAAAAGGGATGAAACTGACTTATGAGCTGATGCAACGCTAAAAATTTCCATTATTTAGTGAACCAAATCTTTCATTTACTCCTCGAAGAGCCAGTTCAGTTAAAATAAAAAATACGAATAATATTTTTTTGTACTCCAGTAATTACAGATCTTCGTTAGAAGTGTTGTTAATTTGTTTTTCCAACTATTTCCCAAAGCCTAAAACTTGTCTGCGATTGAAGTAGATTAGCTTAGAGTCTCTTCTTCATTATGATGATATTTCGCCAGTTACTGAACACTTCTCTTTCAATAAAATGTGAAGAACATTTGGAAGCCTAAAGTTTACAAACAAACTGGTAGATTGATCGTCTGATGATGAACCGTTTGTATTGACCACCATTGACTTTTACTCCAAACAAAAGGTTTATTTGTCACTATTGAAAGTGAATTGTCCAGAGGTCCAAGGTGGTGTTGAAGTCACTGGTCTCTAAGGATTCCAGCCGAGAAATCGAGCTACGATTCTGGTTCTTTTGCTTTATTTGCTTCATCTTTTGAAAACTTCATCATTGTTCAATAGACTTTGATTTTTAGCAAAAAAACTTTAACTTCAAATTGTCTTAGAGAGGAACTTGCTTCAAAATTTAAAGTAGAAATTTCAACAGAATTTACAGGCAAAGACAGATAAATAGTAAGACTTGTATCAGCTGAGCCAGTCTGTGACATGAAGCTCAAATTTAAATTTCAACAATGAATTGAAATTAAATAATTTAATATTTTATTTTTAAAGCTTCAAACGAAAATTAAAAGTTTTATTTTTAATAAATTTAAATATTTAATTGCGATGACGTAATCGAGAGAAGGACGTATAAACTCTAGTCAGCCTCGATTCCAGTCAGTGACAGAAAGTGAGACAAAAAGTGAGACTCATGCCCGGTTGCACCAAAGTAGCGTTTAACTACGGTTTCCATGAACCGAGTTCTGCTTGAACCTCAAATTGAAGTTCAGCCTTGTTGCACCAAGCTACAACAAGCAGAACTGAACCGAAGTTCTGTGATCTGCGTTCATGGCGGCGGAAGTACGTCATGCGCTCAAAGCTGATTCCTGATTGGTTACAAGATTCGTCTTTCGTTGCGGGAAATCAACCCATTGTATTTTTTTCAACAGTTGTCCTTTGTTTCAGCAGCAACAATCTCATTATGAAAATGGAGTTCAGGAATTAAAAAACTGAATTCTGCCGAGTCCCTAATTATATAGAGACGAAAAAAAAATCCTTTTAATTGATATAATTGAATCATATATATATAACACATTTTTGAATGTAAAAAAAAATCGATGCGGAGTATTACTAATATATGTAATCGTGGAGTTTAGCGTCCCAAATTAAATAACAATAAAAACCTACAACAGTGTAATGACACAGTCATAAAATGTGAAATTTCACCACATTTGGATGGGTGGATGGCTATAAGTGTCCCACCCCCGACCGACAACGGGCCATCGTAAGCTCTGTTTTCGTGCCACCGCGTTCTGGAGTCCGCTATCGCCGGCCTGCTGCCGGACCTAACGCATCAGCGTCGGCGGCACAGACTGTACCAATAGCGGCAAACTTCGGTGCGCGATGTCGGTGGGGAATGGGACACTATCCGTGCGGCCACCCACCCACCCAAGTGTGGTGAAATTTCACATTTTATGACTGTCATTTACTGTTATAGGTTTTTTATTGTTATTTAATTTGGGGCACTAAACTCCACGATTACCCTAATATACTAATCGCGAAATAGTCTGCCTTTTGGATACAAATGATGCAACTCTATTAACAACTGAAATTTCTCTTCACAGTCACTGTCCAACGAATCAAATAAATGTAAAGTTGTCATTTTTAAAAGTTATTTCTGATAGTTGAGAGAAAACTTGCTTTGGTCTCAATTCGCAAGCGAATATCAGTAATGGCTCGAACGCCGAACAGCGGTTTTGAACCGAGTTCAGCGGCTTGAACGGCCGAATTCGACAGTTCAACTTAACGACGCTTTTGAACCGAGATTCTCATTAAACGTTGTTGGCGCAATAGGTTTAAGAATGATCTCCGTTCATCTTGCAGTTTGAACGTGGTTCAGCTCCTGAACTTCAATGGTGCAACCGGCCATCAGTCAGAATATGTAAGAGTCACTCAGCGCAGTTCTGTATCACAAGCGCAGTTAAGAATGGGAAGAGAGTTAACGCATTCATTCCAGGCGAGCGCAACGCAGAAGTTCGAGCACAGAAGTCACTTACAAGTTAGAAGTGGAAAGTTACAAATCACAAGGTGAAAAGCCAAATGCCAGAATATTATCTAAGAAAGAAGTTATTTGAAGACAGAAGCAAGACTGACATAATAAGTGACACCACTCAATTACTCAGAAAGCGGCAGCAATAGAGAAGCCACGAAGTTGAAAGCTCGAAACGAACGCGCCGATGCGGTCATGAACACAACCCGGTTCATTAATCGTAGTTAGCGGTGACAATTACGTCACAGCCTCACATAAGAAGACACACCGATTGATCCTAGAAGTTAAACCAATCAGATACAGTCAAGACATCTGAATTACGGTAACGAAAGGATTCATTGTGCCGGAGGTCGAAGCTACGTTAGGAACCAAGGGTACTTCAAAGGAAATTATTGAAATGAAGTACAACGCAGTCTACGAACTGTACGTAAGTTACGAACTTTTTATATTATTAGTAATAGTGTTTCCGACAATTGAAGAAGCGAAGAAGCCATTAAAGTTTAAAAGGAGCGTCGCAATTAATTCAAGGAACAGTTCATTACTATTGTGTTTAAGAAGATTATTTCATCGATAAATAACTTCGTTATTAGTGCGTTGTTACAAGTGTTTAGTGCAGTGCAATTATTAAGAATTATTAAGAAGAATATATTTAATTCTTATGTGCAGTTATATAGTAAAAGTGTTACTATATATTATAGTGATTAATTACCTCTGTGAGATAGAGGAACTGTTACATTTTGAATATTACTCGCCTCAGAGAACTTTACTTTTGTTTTACATAGCCATTATTGGAACTTTATTATTTCAAGTTAGAGTCAAGAGTGACTTTATTTAATCAAGTAGATTATTTGAACTTACATGATACACGAGTAAATGATACGAAGTGTAACTCTATTTATTGGACTCAGTTGAACTATGAACTTTTAAAGTACAATTATAAAGTATTACATTTGTGCCTTAATAAAAAATTAAAAAAAAAACTATTTGGGTCCCTCTTAGCGTTCATGACATCATTATGATATTCTGACTTTTAAGTGAACAAGATGGTAAGCTTTGTTCAACATTAATCTTATAGTAAGTTGGTACGTTGACAAAGATTGGTTTTGGTTTGGAAAATATGTTGAGTAATAGCGTGGGAAAAAAAATTAGCCAGCTTTCCATTCTTGGCCACAAAATCCAAAGCCTTTAATTTGTTCTTTTTTACAGTTTTCTCTTTTGTGCACCACATTTCTTCTTGAGGTCTGAAAAGTACAGAAGCAAAAATAAAACACACACCCTCCCACCCACAAAAGAATGTGGATCATTCTGAAATGATTATAAAAGCACTGAAATTCATGCCGAAAAACATTGGAAACATAATCCAATTTATTTAATAAATGTCAGAAATTTATCTTAGATGACGTCATGGAACACATACAGACTAAAGCTAGTTGATTGAGTATAAAACACAAATAATAAAAATTTTTTGCTCTTAGAATGGACCGTTAGGACCTTTCTATGAATCTGGAATTTCTTAAAGTTCTACCTGTTATTGTCCTGAAGTTCTTCCCCGAGTACGTGCTTCTATTGCGTAATTGTTAATCCAGGGCTGAGCTTTAGATTAAAATGAAAAAGGACGTCAAACAATTTATTATCTCAAAAAATAATAAATATTATATGTTTGTATAAAAAATAATAAATATTATATTTATATCAATACCAACAATAATCAAATTGGAAAAGTTTAATTTCAATGTTTGATTAAAAATGGACAAGCTCATTCCCAACAAGAATTTTAGAAATTTATTTCATGAAATAACTTATGCTAAAAATAATCAGGGCACACAAGTGACATTAAAATGACTGTAATATAACAAAACCATTTTGAATGTCACATGTGTGTCCTGATTATTTTTAGAATAAATTATTGTTTATCACAGGTTAAAGCATTATTCAATTAAATAATTGATTACTCAAGTCATTACGTGGAAGAGTTCTAATATTTACTTATAATATTTAGTTCGATGGTAACTTGATGGTCCAACTGAAACCATGTTCTCTATTCGTCTCATTCCTCCTGAATATCTTTCGCTGAAACGACTGGACTGATTTTCTTTAACATTCGCTGTATTTCCTTATATTCATGTTATAAGAACAGTCTGAGCGATTCTTTGCTCTCCACCCACTCACTCCCATTGCGCAGTCGATACCTGGGCAATATCTACAAAATTCCGATATTTTCCGTAAAATTTGTTTTAAAATATTTTTACATCATTATTTTAATAAATGTTGCTTCATTAGAATTCTGATTTTTTTTTTTTTTTTTCAAACTAAAAAGAAAACAAACGAAGCACTTTTAAGTTATTGATTTTTTTTTTATTAATTACTTGAATTAATTTTATCTTAAACTTCTAATTGAATTTAATTTTAGACGATATAAAGTGAAAGTTAGGGTTAAAATTTACTAGGACACTCCATTAGTTTCATTTTTTTATTGATAAGGAAATATATCATGGGAAAAAGATGTTGGATTTTCGCCATTAAAGAAAATTATAATCTTTAATCTTTTGCTCGTCTTCATTTCACTTTTAAGAAATTGGTTTCCGTTTTTGATTCACTTCGGAAGACTTTCGCCTCAAGTCTTGATCTGTTGGTAATACCTTACAAAGGCTGTACGTAAGGCCTGGCAATATCGAATGTTCTCTTGAATTATGGGATTTGCCAAATTCTCTCCAATACTGGAAAGGAACCAATCAATTAACGTCTGTATTTAAGATATTAATTAATATCATAACTTAATTAATATGCTTCTCTATAAAAATTTCAAAATGCGCTGGATAAACAAACTTTCAAAAAACACCTACGAGGGAATTTGAATTCTACAAGAAAGTATTTAGGACTTTTCTAGAATTTCGAAATGCTTTCTAGTGAATAGCCAGATATTTTAAAATTAATTACGGATGAATAAGAAACATTGTTCCAATCAGTAACAAATTATCAACATTAATAAAAATCATTTCGCATTTTTTTAAATTTTTGTTTTTCATATTTTCAAAAAACAAGAAAATTGCAGGAATTTAAAATAAAATAAAATAAAAAATGGAAATTATTTTTTATTTTTTGAAAAAAAAATTGCCCTCGAACAGAAGATTGATTTTAAATGTAAATAAAATGAACTAAAATAAAAATAATATTTTATTATTATAAAAATAGAAAAAATTCATTTTCAGAAAAATCTTTGGAGGATCTAATTTTAAATTAATTGAATAAAGTCATTATGATATTTATTTGATGAAAATAATAAGATTAGAAAATGATACTTGTAAATAAGAGTTATTTTACACGAAATGAAAACTCATTTATTTTTAAATAAAAAGAATTGACTATAAAAAAGTAATTAAAAATTATCTCATTTTAAACCCAAAAATTTACTGTTTTGGATGATAGCTTCACTGGCGGAGTTATTTTCTTTTGTTCAACATTTGGTTAATAATAATAATAATAATAATAATAGTAAATTCGTTCTTTTGAAACACATTCAGTGAAAGGCGGGATTCCCGTAGGTATTCACTTCTCCCTTTTCAATGGTGTTTATAAACAGACGAAAACAGGAAGCTAAAGAAAGGAAAAACCTTAAAAGAAACCAAATGCTTCGATCGTATCCTGTTTTCGGTAAAGAAAGACCTCCCCCAACCAACCTTACTTTCAACTTCAACTAAAACTAATGCGTTCAATATTTCCATTCGATTTATTCCATTATTTCCTGTTAAAATCTCTGCAGTAAAAACAGAAATAAGTAAATAAATAAATAAGTACTCAAAAGTTAAGCAACGTATATATAAATCTAGGTAATTAGAACAAAAGCTAAGGGGTCGTTTTGTGGCAGCATCAGTCTGAGGATATTTGTAACCAATTGGATGTTCATGGTTTAGCTGTAGATTGTCTTCAAGGCATAGATGGAAGGTCTTCAACATTAGTGTTCATTTTTAAATAAAAAAATACTTTTCAAATTGTTAATTTTAGATATTTCTGTGCAAGGATTACTTTGGCGAATTTTCTTCTCTAGATTTTTACCAAGTGATTATTTGATTAATAATATAAATTAAAATAAAATATTTTTGTCATTAATTCAATTCAATTCCTATCCAAATGAAAAGACGGAATTTATTGACACTCAAAATATTTGTTGAATATAAATTTATCAAACCCCTTGTTTGACTGTTGCATTTTCTGATTTTTTTTTCCTTTGTTATTTAAAAAAATTATATATTGAAAGATTAAAAACAACGGTTTTTTCTGCTGATTTTTTTTTTTTTTTTTATAAAAATAAATCAGCAGAAAAAAACCGTTGTATTTATTTTTCAATATATAATTTTTTGAAAAAGCAGAACTTATAAATTAAGTAGAAGCTTTTAATAACTGAGACCCATTATTTTTTCTTATTCTTTTTCTTCTTCACTTTCAATTATACCTTTTTTCTTCTCCTAATTTCATTCCATCTTTTTCTTTGCTTAATTGAACTAAATACTTTTTTCAATTCTTCAACAACGAAAACTTCGTGCTAATAAACAAATCAACATTTTTTCCAAAACTACAGTATTTTCATAAATGTTTTACTTTCCAAAATTAAAATTTTCAGGTTATGTAAAATGCCCTATTTACAATTAAAAATCGGTGTAGGGGTTCCAGAGATTGAAAATTAGCAAATGAGGAGACCAAACTTAGTCATGTGATTAAGGGATGGGTTAAATATGTGGCTCATTTACATGTATCTGGGAGACGAGTTCTTCGTTGACTGTAGAAAAAAAAAAAAATTCAGTTCTGCTTCTAAGGATATCTATTAAAGAAAATCAATATCTATCAACAACAACAACAAAAATAGATAAAACAAATTTCAAAAAATAAAAAATGAATAAATTTTGAATTATTAAGAACTTGTAGAAAAACAAGAATTTCTTTTTTTTTTTTAATTATTCCAAATTTCATAAATTCGATTATTAGCTAATAAAAAATAGTGGAAAACAACAGCCAGTCAAAACTGGAGAACCACTGTGTGATAGCAATAGAGGTTAGAATGTATAGGATTAATGTATGGACTCATTAAAATGGAATAGTGATGTACGGGAATATTACAGCATTCAATATACGTCCCAAATTAAGTAATTTATAATCTTACAAAGAAATAACTAATCTAAAACTAGGCTTACATACTAAAACTTATATTTCATTCAATATATTTCTTACAACAATATATTTCTTATTATTAATTATGTAATGTAATTTATTGAACATGTTTTTTTTTTATAAGTATTGAATAATAATTTACTTTGAAGTGAGAGACTAAGTTGTGAATCTTCTTTCTATCTTCTCGTCAATATCTGCTATTGATAGCAAATTTCTTAAGCTCTCTGTATCGCCGCAACATCCTAAGATAGGAGACAAACTAATCATTTCCTTTGATTGCCTGCTGCATCATCCGTAAAGTGAATTTTGTTTTCGAATAAATAGTTCATTTGCCAAAAATATTATTGTATTATGACAAGAGCATGTAAAGAGCGTCGCAGATCAAATTCAGGAAGATCAAGACAAACACACACAGCTAATCCAGTCATTTTTCAATGTTGAGTATTTTTGATATAAGAAAGCGAACATGTTGTTGATAACTGAACTATCCTGAAGTTATGAAGAATCATATCTTTATCTGGATTTTTACAATCAAAAGTAAAATAATAGAAACTTATTTAGGTTATATGTATACAAAAAGATGTTAATAATAAATCGTACTGATAATATATCACTGTCAGAACCTTTAGTGGTCACACTAGTAATGAAAAGCAATTTAATTTTTTTATTACCCTAGATCTGAGCAAGTCTTACTTTATAGATTATAATTTATTATCTATCTTTTATATAATCTACTATATAAAGCTGAAGAGTTTGTATGTTTGAATGCGCTAATCTCAGGAACTATCAGTCCGATTTGAAAAATTCTTTTTGCGTTATATAGCCCATTTATTGAGGAAGGTTATAGGCTATATAACATCACGCTATGACCAATAGGAGCGGAGCAGTAAACATAAACGTCAATTAACGGGTGTGGGCGGCGACGGGGCGGCTTGCCTGCAAGACAAGAACTGAACATTACCGAGAAGGGCCGAATTTAACGCGGGTGGTGCTATTTAGAGAAAGGAAAATTTATGTCACTTTAAATAAGAAATAAGAGACCACAATTTTCAAATTTAGGTCCAGTCTTCTCTGATGTTTTTGAGTCTACATTAAAACAGTCATATATACTTTTATATATACAGTGAAGTACCATAAAAACAAACGCTTCCATTTTCACCACAGTCCGCATTAACTAGTATCTTCTGCAATTGAAGTTCACATAAAGGCAGATATCTCTGCAGTCCGTTATCATATAGTTAATTAGTAGTGACGAAGTCAGTTTATCACGATTTAACCGACTTTGAAAGAGGCATAATAAAGGATGCCAGAGAGGTGGGTCATTCCATCTCCGAAATTAACACGGAATTTTGATTTTCATGTGCAACAATTTCAAAGATGTAGGACGACTACCACAACATTAGGGAAGACATCCCCTAAGCGACACCGAACGATCGTGGACAGTGTCATATTGTAACATTCAACTGCTATTCGATATTGCAGCAGATGAAAGAGCAATTCAATTCTGGAGCCTGAACAGTACAACGTTGTCTTTCTTCTATGGAATGCAGAAGCAGAAGGCCCACTCGGCCTTATTGCTCAACCGACAGAACATAGGGCTCGTGAACAGTCGCAAGACGACTGGAACTTGTAGCAGGAACTTGTAACTCACATCCAACGTCTCTTTCTCAGCAGCAAACATTATTGTCACCCATGGTGGCTACAGAGATGCTGATTTCTTTACGTTTCGCAAGTCACACCGAACTGTAATTGTAATCATTTCACCATAAGTTATCTATAAAATAATATGGATTTGATAGCTCTTGTCTTTCGTAGTGTTGCACTTTTAATGCCAGCAGCCTACTAAGTTTCATATATAAACTTACCTATATAACCTACTAAGTTTCATTAAAATTAGTTATTTCCATGTTCGAGAGGTTTCCTTGTTAGAGTCCATGCCTCAGCGTGTCTCTGCGGTAATCCGATTGAACAAAGAACCTGTACCTAAAAGATTTCATAACTATTGCATGCAACCTTTAGTTACATTGATAAACTTGACCGCCCTGTAAAACATATATATTTTCTTACAAGGAACACCTTTGGACTCGAACAAACAAATACTCACCAAAATTCAGAGGATGCTCATTTTCTGAATCCACTGGTCTTTTTTTCTGCAGTGATTTACTAGAGAAGGTCTCTGAACTTGAAGAGTTGTATCTGTACAAAGGACAGTGTAACGTCTTATACTTCATTACCAATGGTCAGTTTTATTTAGAGTGTGTTATGGTCTCGGAATTGATGATCTCTAATATTTTGTCATCAAACATTGTGATGACACTTGGGACTTTCCACTTCTTTACCGAGGAAAGTTCGTTTTCACTCAATATATTAACTGGGTCGATCGTCATTCTTCGAACCATTTTTCACTTCACTATATAAACGAACACCTTAACAGGCACTTGCACAGTATCTACTGGTGTAGGAGGTTGGGGTAGCGAGGTTAGGAACAGAGACATCTAGTGGACAGCTGTAGATGTTTACAGAAAAACGACTATCACCAGTGGATTCCGAGGACAGAAAATGATCATCCACTGAATTCATCCACTGAATATTTGTGTTTTTTCGAACCCAAAGATGTTCCTTATTAGTATTATTTAAAACTCTTCTTGCTTATTCACTAGTTCTTTCTCAAACTTTCAAAAAATGTATTTTTCTTGAGTGTTATTGAATGTATTGGTGTTGAGTTTCGGGACTCCAATATAAACAAAGACACATGAAAGTAGGTTGCAGTAGGTGCCCTCTGGTATCGATCGTCAAAACTTCACCATAAGCAAAGGCACATGGACTGGAATTAAAAACACTAATGTTCAGTTGTTGTAATGGGCGGAACGGGTGGCATCACTCGTTTATCCTATCCAGCTTGGTGGAAAAAGAACTGGTTGCTCTCCCCAGCAAATTTGGGAGCGCAATAGGACTATTTCTTTCACCCGTTCCGCCCATCACCTACAACAACTGAATATTAGTGTTTTTAATTCCAGTCCATGTGCCTTTGTTTAGTTTTAAGTGAAGTTTTGACGATGACACCAGAGGGCACCTATACAACCTACTTTCATGTGTTTTTGTTTATATTGGAGTCCCGACACTCAACACCAGAGGGTTCACTCAGCAAACCATTGATTGGTCAGTGATCCTCGATCCTGATTGATACTATTCCTACGGGGCCAACAATCCCTGCATACAACCTTCTTTTAATTGGTGTAATTTTGTTTAAAACATCTATGCTTATTAAATTTTAATATGTCTTAATTTTAAAACTAAAGTTGTGTTTTCTGGCCTTTTATTTTTAGTTTATTGACGCACGTAAAATATCTTAAATGAAATTTCTTTTTCTTTGGCTATTTCCTAAAATATATTGTTGTATTCTTTTTTTCTTTTTTTCGTTTCTGAAGTCCGACGTAAATTTTTATATAAAAAAAAATCAATTTTAAATTACAAAAAGACAAGAAAAACAAAACAAACTAACATAATAAAGAAATACAATCACTTTCAGGATGTAAAATTCCATTACTTAGCCATTCAGTCAGACTCAAGAATTATTACGTACAGAAGCTACTAGAAGTTCAGTGGTAGATAATAACAAATATAGAAATAGAAACATCAATTAAATAAGTGTTTATTTGAGCATCAACAATTGACAGCAAAAAGAAAATAACGGAAGAAGAAAAACAAAAGAAGAAGCAATTAATCTACTAAAATGAGAAAAATTTTAATATTTGGAAATTAATGAGAATTACTTTTCGTAACAGATACAGAAACACATTACAAATAATTACTAAGAAATTGAAAGAAAATCAAGTGTTAATCGTTTATTCTTACTATCTTTTGTAAGAGTTCACTTTTTAAGGCAGATCAATGAAGTGCTGAGTTTAAATATTAATGTTTTTATTTCACAATTACTTAACAAAGGAACAAGGGAGGAACAAAGAAAGATTTTTTTGTCGAATGAAAATAGCAGTAGATCCAGTTGCCACCTTAGCACATTCCCAAAAAATTTTATACTTCATAATGAATCTCCCAAAATGAAAAAAACATATTTTGTCGACGATGAGGTGAGGAATGAGTTTCATGGATTATTTGTTCAAATCATGGATGAATTCTTCAGTAAATCCCAACCCAATTGATTCTATAAGTTTGTGTTCGTCACTCACCTTATTATTAACTTTCAAAAGATAAATTTGTAAACTAAAATGATCCATCTTTAAGAATAATTTTTCAAAGAATGACTTTTTCCTTAAAATATTTTAAAAATATGGAGATCCAGGTGTTCCATTTATTCTCTAGAATTCAGAAAACATTCATGTTAGAAAGAAACTGCTATTTAATATTCAGATGAATGTTATTAGAAATCATATGAAATGAACAAACAAACAAACCATGGGAAGGGATTTGGAAAATGTCGAACTTAATCTAAATTTTCACCTTTGAAGCAGGGTTAGTTTACCTTAGGTTTAAAGTATTTGATATGAAAATTGAGATTGTTGTAAATAATTTGTCATTCTACAACTTAGCATGACTTAAACAACTTTGGTCTACCCATGGCCAATTGTAACAGGTATTGGGTGTCGTTATTACAGGTATTGAGTGTTCTCAGTATAAAGAAACGTCTTCTGTATACTATATACTGTAACAACACACGTGGGAGTCATCTATTCTTTACAATGCAGAGACTGCCATGGATTATATTATGGATGTACTTCCAGAACCATCAAGGAACGTCTGGATGAACACATCCGTTCATTTAATAACAAAAAAACCTGAAATTTACGATTGGGGTTTCCGTACAATTACCAACTCGCGCAATCCGGACCTCATTGTTAAATTTATTTATAAATGTAAAAATGAACAAGACAGATTCTTATTAGAATCATGTTTTATTAATTCCAAAACATGTTTCATTAATTCTAAAACATATTTTATTAATTCTAAAACATGTTTTAATAAAGATAAATCATTAAAAGTAAAAAAAAATTCGCTAAACTTGTTTAAAAAATATATCCGACATGCAAAAGTTTAGCGTTAATTTAAAATTATCTGTAACTTTTAATTAAATTTTCTATGAATTATTTATCAACTACAGTGTTACCTCCGAATATCGGACAGTCGCGGGACCGTAAGTTTCGTCATTTATTGGGAAGTGTCCGTTATTGGGGAGGACTGTCTTAGCTTATAGCATGTCATTTAATGAAAAATTACGTACAATCTTAATTAAATTTCTATAATTACCATTGTGATATGAGAGAATATGCAAATTATTTACTATATTCCTTTTTAAATGAATACTAATCTGTTTGACTTACTTAAAATAATGACAAAATTAATTAAGTATATAGAAAATTAATTTCTAGCCATCCATTTGATGCCTTAAACGTGTCCAATCCTAAAGTTTGACCGAATTCTCTGGTTTTTTCTTAAAGCAAAACACCGCTTATTAGAATGTTCTTTGCATGAGCAGAGCGGAACCATTTTATCACCACTTCGTCGATTTTTCTTGTTTCAGTTTTACGAAACTTCAAATTCTTCGAATTTTCGTTTGAATTCACCATCCACATTTTTCTAATCTCATCTTTGTCCTTTAAAAGTTCACTTATCTGAGTTTTTCCAACTTTAAAACGTTCAGCAAGACAACGCACACTCAGCTTTTCTTTTTCAGCAACTTCAAGAACATCAATTTTTTTCTTTCAGTGCCAATCTCTTCCTTTTTGACGCCATTTTAATTCGCACTAAATTTAATCAACACGTTTATAGGATAGCTTTAGGAGGTACTGACATTTACAAAGCAACTGCAGTGAAAAAAAGGGCCTCAGATTCGTGCATTGAATCATGGGACACAGATACAATGTATCAATGTATGGGGGGGGGGGCACCGATGTAAATGCAACCATAATGTCAAAATACTTACATCAAAATACGTTATCTTCTTTAATCCAAACTAGACATATAAATAAACTTAAAAACACCTTCACTGTAGATACTGTTGATACCAATATTTAGTTTTAATTTCTTAAAACTTTTTCAAGGTTTTGTTTGATGATCAAAAAATAAGATAACATAAAAAATGAAAGAGAAATTCTTCTCTCATTAAAACAATATAAAAATACAACAACTAAAAAACATGAATAAACTAAGCAAGTGAATAAGAATTGGACAATAAAAACGGTGACAAACAGATGAACTATACGAGAGATAAAAAGTCTTTCACTCTCATATTGTTCATCAATGCATTCCTATACATGGACAAAGACATCTCATTTACTCTTAAACACTTATTCTTATTAAACAAACACAACAATTAATGATACAAGATTCTATCATGAATCTTTTCTGCTCATCTTGTTCGTAATGGACAATCTTTACGATGGGGTTCGTGCTTTCAATAATAGGGAAGAGAATATTTCAGACTGGGCTGACCATTGTAGGCCAAACGGACCCAACCCGGACCGAGAATCTTGCCTCATTAATTGTTGTGTTTGTTTTAATAAGAATAAGTCTTTAAATGAGATATCTTTGTCCATGTATAGGAATGCATTGATGAACAATGGGAGAGTGAAAGAATTTTTATCTCTTATGTAGTTCATCTGTTTGTCACCGTTTTTATTGTCCAATTTTTACTCACTTGCTTTGTTTATTCATGTTTTTTAGTTGTTGTACTTTTATATTGTTTTAATGAGAGAAGAATTTCTCTTTCCTTTTTTATGTTATTTTATTTTTTGTTTATCAAACAAAACCTTGAAAAAGTTTTAAGAAATGAAAACGAAATATTGGTATCAACAGTATCTACAGTGAAGGTGTTTTTGAGTTTATTTATGTGTCTAATTTGGATTAAAGAAGACAACCATGATGTGTTTGTCGAAATGTTAATCGAAAAAAAAAAAAATTTTTTTTTTTTACAGTTAAAATAACTGTCCGCTATTCAGAGTGTCCGCTGTTCGGAGTGGATAACACGGAATGTCCTATTGTAAGGGACTGGGACCCGCAATAATGTCCGCTAATTAGAGGTGTCCGCTATTTGGAGTGTCCGTTAAAGGAGGTAACACTGTATATCATTGTTATTTTTGACAGTTGAACATTATCAAAATTGATATCATTCACAATCACTATAGTTTCCTGTTTTGAATAATGTTTTTGTCATCATTCTATATTTTCATGCTTATTTATATGTTTTAGAGAAGGAACACAAGATATTCTTCTTTTTATTTATTTTATAACCTGAAGAAGAAAATAGATAATATTTTCGAAATATCGTTTTATGAAGATATTTTATGGGAATATTAATATTTTGAATTTTTTCATTTAATTTATTCCAAAGAAAAGTTTAAAAACTGAAACAATAATTCTAATAATGGATATTAAGCCTGTAATAAACCATGGATTTTGCATGCTTTGAAATACTTAATTAATTAATTGGATTTACACGACTTACGGAATTTGGATTTAATTATTTAAAAAAAAACAACTGAAAATACTGTTGAGTCTGCACAAATACCTTATAGAGAATTCGCGACACTTAGGGATTAACCTTTGTTAACTTGGGAGACAATTTGACAGCAGCGCACCTAGCGGCTTGGCCTTCCAAAATCAAATTTCAATAGATATTCACGCTGGTAAATAGTACATAAAGAAGTTCATATTTATAAATATTAACCTAGAAAGAACAAGAGGAATAGGAATTTAGTAAATGAATAAAAATACAAATATAAATAGAATATTCCGTCGTACAATATAAATATTTTCTAAAAATAAAAAAAAAATAATTTTCTACACAATCTTTGTTAAGTCAAAAGATAATTAAAAAGATCTCGTGAAAAGATAATTAAAAGATAATTAAGAAATTAATTGATTTTTCATTATCTTAATACATTGCTATCATAGTTTTCCCAGTTTAACTTACGAAAAAGTTTTGAAAAGTAAATTCATTTGTTCTTAAACCAAAATTATTTTTAATTTTTTAAAAATCAAATGTTTATAGCCAACCAAATCTTGATAAACCAAATCTTGTAATTATAAAAAAATTAAAGAAAATGAGATTTATCGCAGTTTCTTACAATAGTCTTATACATAAACTTGTCTTCAATAATTAAAAATTTTGTATTTAATTCTTATTTTTAATTTATTTTCTATAGTTTGATGTTTATAATTAATATAAATATTATCAAAAATTTTGTAGATTAACTTATTTATATTATATAATTGTTGGATATGCAGATACGAGATTTCGTTCTTTCAGGACTTGCCGCTAGGATCGCTGCGCGTTTTTGTTCCCGCTGTTTATCACTAAGTGTCGCGTATTGTCTATATAATATGGCATTTGGTCTACAGCAGATTTGGTATTGTATAATGTATTATAATTTTAAAATAGACAATAACTTTTTATTGTGTTATTTTTCAAGATTTAGAAGAAACAAAGGTTTAAAGATGGATGGCTTCAAGTTCTTTTTCTAACACATGTTTTATTGAGTTTTTGTAAATTCGTTTATGTTTGAAGTTTAAGTTGCAAGGCTTCACTCGTTTTACAGAAACTGATGAGAAATTATTTGATCTTCTTTGTTTAACTTGAATGCTAGTGATAGAATTGGGAGAAATTTACTGCCCATATTTCCTTAGCAGATCCTTTCTCCTACAGCCTCTACCATTAAATACGTTAATGGTGTGATGTTAGAAATTTAGTGCTACCACAAAGTTGCAAAATTGTGTTTAAATAATCCTTAACTGCAAAGAATTTTTGTATTGTCTTTCTTGAAGCAAACGAGTGGGAATATTTCTAGTCGTTTGGAAAAAGGGATTAGATGACTTTACAGTTGAAATGGTCAGGTCTAAATTAGACGTATGGAATATCAGTATATAGAAGTATCAGATGGGGGGGGGGGGGGGAAGACAAAGGTGTCGGGGCTCCCAATTTAATTGAGCTACGAAAGTTGAATTTCCCTTCCTCCACTTCCAAAATGGTTTTTATGATGAAATACTTTATTAAAGGAAATTTTAAATTTTTCAGAATAGAATATTACATTGGCAATGGTTGAATACAACGCAAAAAGATTTATGCCTCCCGTGTATAGAGTAACAAAAACAACAGTGTCTATAAGACAGCGAGGCCAGCACTTTTGACATAACTTTATTTCCTAAAATTCCAACAAGGATTTAAACAAATTTTGATTCTAAAAATCAATTACTTTTGTCTAATTCGTTTTAGCGCAAAAGCTTACTTGTGTTGTTCACTTCTATTCAGTTCAGAGGCAGAATAAGTGGATTTTCAATTACTTAACTCTGCTTTTTAGTGAATATACATTCGTCAAATATTGCAATTTTGAATTCATTTTATTTTAAAATTATGAAGATTTACTTCAGTTATACTTATTTTAATGTTGAAGTAAATTAAATATCCAATTATAAGTCACTCTTTTAAGATAATTATCAATTAACTCTTAAATGTTACTCATTGATAAAAAAATAAAATTTCAAATAACTCCAATAAAAACAAAGCATGATTTTTTTTTTTTTTTTTTTTACCAATACAATTATTTAAAGCAAAACTAACACAATATTAAATCCAAAGTCAAAGTTCAAATATTGGAACATTATTCGATCAGAAAACGAAGAACAATAGAAAGATCCCTTCCCCCCCAAAAAAAATCCAATGATCAAACAGTCTTTGGCAATAAATTTCAAAAGGTACAGATTGCTGCTATGATTTTTAGTTTGTGAATTTTAAGATGTATTTATAAAATGTCAAGGTTAGCTGTAAACCATCAGCACAATACACAGTGAAATCGTTATTTACTAATTGTAAGAATTCTTTAATCTAAATTAAATGTATTTCACATAGTTAATCTCCAAAAACTCCTTAATTTGCTTATAAAATAGGTTTCTTAAAACTGAGTTCAACCATATTTATTCAATAATAAACAAAATTAATAGTTTTTCTGATTTAGCAATTTATTTTTACGATACCATTAATCCTGCTGAGATGGCAGCCAATAAAGCCCTTGTTTTAATAGTGAAAGATCCGTGGATCTACTTTTAACATCCTGTAGATATTTTCTGGTGAAATTATTCTTGTTGAAAGTTTCGATATCAAAATCCTTCTCTTGATGACAAAGCTGTTTTTTACTCCGAATAGGAACGTACTTCTAAGAAGAAAAATAGTTTCATTAACTGTGTTTTCTCAATCAGAGACTTGTCGTTTCATTATTCTTCAATTAATTCACCTTCCTCGAAGATTATCATTGAATAGAAACAAGATTCATCACTTATGATCACATGATGTCATTCTGCTATATATTGTCTCTCATTACTGGCAACTTTCTTCAATTTTTTTAATGATAGACGAAGTATCTGCCTTCTAAGATAAGATTTTTGTCTTGCAATGGCAAGACTTCATGTTAACTGTAGGATCATCCTGCAAAAGAACTTGTGGCTTAACTTGAATTAGTCTTTCAAGTAGTCTTTTTCAAGTAGTCTTTCAACTAAAAATACAATACATGGTTTGCTTTACATTCAACATTTCAAAAAATTAATATTGAATTTTCATAATAATTCAAACAATTAACATTTCATAGAATAGGAGAAATAAAAAAACCTTCCGGATACTTCTTATTCTAAGAGGAAGTATCAGCGAATTATGAATTTGATTAATATAAATGGTTAGACGTCGCCCGTACAAAAGAAGTCGAGCTGATATTAGTGGACCCGTGGACTGCGAGCGAGAGTCGGACAAGGAACTGCAAAAACATGTAAGTCAAGTTAGTAATTATTTCGTATGTAAAAGGTTAGAAGCACCAGGGCGTGTTTAGGTTTTATTATTGTAAAAGCTGTGGGATTAATTTAATTTGGGCTCATTTCGAACAAGCCATTTCAATAAATCCGGTCTCTCTGGGAATTTCTTTTTTTTTTTTTGTACAGGAATTTAAGTTTATTAAAAAAATTATATAATGTAATGATAGTCATTTTATATCTCTTTACTACATATTTGTTTTAATCCCTAAGTGTCGCGAATGTATATATACATTTGTGCAAACTCAACAGTATTTTCAGTTTTTGTTTTTTTTTAAATAATTAAATCCAAATTCCTTAAGTCGTGTAAATCCGATTAATTAATTAAGTATTTCAAAGCATGCAAAATCCATGGTTTATTAAAGGCTTAATATCCATTATTAGAATTATTGTTTCAGTTTTTAAACTTTGGAATAAATTAAATGAAAATCTCAAAATATTAATATTCCCATAAAACATCTTCATAAAACGATATTTCGAAAATATTATCTATTTTCTTCTTAAGGTTATAAAATAAATTAAAAGAGAAGAACATCTTGCGTTCTTTCCCTAAAACAAACAAATAAACATGAAAATATAGAATGATGACAAAAACATTATTTCACAACGGTAAACTATAGTGATAGTGAATGATATCAATTTTGATAATTTTCAACTGTTAAAATAATAATGACATTGTAAATGATATCAATTTCATATTTCAACTGTTAAAAATAACAATGATATAGTTGATAAATAATTCATAGAAAATTTAATTAATAGTTACAGATAATTTTAAATTAACGCTAAACTTTTGCATCTCCGATATATTTTTTAAACAAGTTTAGTGAAATAGTATTTACTTTTAATGATTTATCTTTATTGAAACATGTTTTAGAATTAATAAAACATATAAATATTTAAATATAAATATTTAACTAGGAGGTCCGGATTGTTCGAGTTGGTAACTGTATGGAAAGCCCGATCGGAAATTTCAGATTTTTTGTTATTAAATGAACGGATGTAGTTCATCCAGACGTTCCTTGATGGTCCTGGAAGTACATCCGTAATATATTCCATGGCTGTCTCTGCATTATAAAGAATAGATGACTCCCATATGTAATAGTGTATCATTTTGGTTATCGATTTTTTTTTCTCTTTCGAAGTTTTATCACTTTGGAGCTCTGATTTCTCAACAAAGACTCTTATACAACAAAAAAGTTCAGATACTAAAGTTAATGGTGTTTTATCGTAAATGTTCATGACAAGTTTGAAGAAGATTCTTCCACAGTGATTTGAATGATTTTTTGGAAAGCCACAGTTATTTCATGAACCTTACTTTCTTGAGAGTAAAAGCCTTCGCAACGAATAAACTGAAATCCAATTTTCAAATGCTAAAACATAAAGGTAAATAATAATAAAGAAGCCTAAATGCAATGTTTGTTCAAAAATATTTGTACATCCCTTTGCAATAAGTAAAGCCTAGATGAAATGACGACGTCACGTAACGGTATAAAAGAGGCAAGGAGTCATATGTTGTTAATTGATATGAAGTAACGGAATGGCTCCATCAGCAGAGATTAGTGAATTTGAACGTCGGTTGATCATTGGCTACTATTTAAGTAATAAGTCTTTCAGTCCTTCTAAAGTTGCCGAAAACTCTGTTGATGACGTAATTGTGAAGTAGAAAAGGGGAAGTGCAACCATAACAAAACCGCGATCAGATAGGCCGCGTAGACTAACGTTTGAAATTGGGAGGAGATAGGCCTACGATTTGAGGGTGTTCTAGTACGGGTCTTCTTGTACCACTTCACGGCAATATAAAGGTAGAAGGGTACAAGGGCATTTTGACCAGTTACGTACTGCTTACGGTAGAGGACCACTTTGGTAATGACCATGGCCTCTACCAAAATGACAAAGCTTCGTGTCATAAAGAGAGGTCTATGAAGGAACGGTTTGTGGACAATAAGGTTCCGGAAATGGACTGGCCTGTCCAGAGTCCCGATCTGAACTTCACCGAACACCTTTGGGAGGAATTTGAATGTCGACTGCACTCCAGTCTCTAGCGTGTCACATTCTCTGGCTACAGCTCTTCAGGAAAAAAATGGGCTACAATTTCTTCAGAGACATTCAAGCACCTGGTGGAAATTCTCCCTGGCGAAGTCACGGCTGTGAAAAAGGCAAAAGGTGGACCCCCTCCCCCCAAAGAAAGGTGGATCCACCCCGTAAGTACGGGGGAAATTTAACTACGGTTTCGGATAAGTGTCCGATTATTTTTATCATCTAGTACTTATTATGAGATAACATTATAAAAGGTAATAATTAAAATAAGGATTACTTATATAAAAGGAAAAATGTTGTTTCAATTAATCCTTCTAAATATTAAAAATAATAAACAAATAAAATAATATAAAAACTTCCATTAAGAAATTCATTTTTATTTCGTTAATTATTTCTCTTGTAAACAAATAAACATAGAAAAAAATACCGAGTTAGAAATAAAAAATAAAAATTATATTCACAACAAATTAAAATGTAAGGATTTCACAAAATAAGAATGTAAATTGATTTATTTATGAAAGGCATTACGTATATATGAAAGGCAAACACACTGTATTTTGAATGATTCTTTCTGTATAAAACATTGATACATTGTAATTCAGATTCACTTGATAATAGTCACGCTACAGTGACTGAAACCTTGATCGTTGTATATTTTTTAAATTGTTTTTAAATATATTATTTAAAATAAGCAGGTGTGTCGGCTTGGTGTTTGATTTATAAAGACATTACATAGAGAGATGGTATATTTATATTTATTCTCTCTATTTTAACATAGATTAACAACTTATTAATAAATCTCTATTTTCACTAATTGGAATAATAGAACATATTCTTTAATCTAGAAAGAAACTTACTCAGGGAATTGAGGGAATTTCAGGGAATTGAGTCTTTTTGAAAATCAAATTAATTCAATTACAGCTGTGTTGACAAAATCCGTGTTTCAATGATTAAACCACCAATTAAACTGTGGTTCACGCTTCGCAAAGAATTGACCCTGAACGAAGGAGGAGGCAGAACTCACCCCCAGCCGAGCTGTCAACCCATCAGCTGTCATATCAACGTCAGCAGAACAAGAAATGCAATAAATAAGACATCGAATGCACAAACACAAGTAATGCGTTCAGAGAATTCCAATTTCAAATCCTCTCTCCTCTTTACAGTCTGTGATTACCCGAAAATTAAAATTCAATCTCGACTATTGAAATAAGAAGAAATTATAAAAAGAGATAGCGAAAGATATATTGATATAGATACGATAAAAAAGAGAGAGAGAAAAATAAATAGAAGATGGACTTTTTCTGAAGTCATCCTTAAGAATTGTTTCAATAACTTTTTTTCAAAAATTTCAAAAAAGCTTAAAAAAAAAACCTTTTCAAATAAAGATTGAATAAAATTATTTTTTTTAGTAATTTTTAATTAAATTAATTATTATTAATTTATCAATAATAAATTTATTATCGCCCAATAACTTTCTAACTCTAAATGATTTCAAATTCTAATTTTACGTATAGTAGGAGTTGGTTTAAAATGTTTTTAATAAATCTTCTAATTGTAGCCACTTCATGATCACAATAACCTCTTTGCTTCCAACCTCATTTGACGAAGATTCTGACTGTTTAAATTAAAATGAATATTCATGCACTAGTTTATTTAATATCTTAAGTTATAAATGTTGAATTTTTCAGGATCAAATATTTGTTTGAACTATTAAGTCCTTAAAAGGATAGAATGGAGGCCAAAATGTTATCTATTTGACTAAAGAAAACGTTAGAAACATTGTTTTTTAATAATGATCTAAGTCTAACAGTATTTAAATATATTTAAATATATATTTAGTGGATCGTTAACATACTTCCGATATTTTTTTCAAGGTTGCGGAATAATAACAATAAACAGTGTTCACTACTTTTAGATCATTCAACGTCTTCGAACCACATCGTAAACTAAAGGTATTTTTTGCTTCGACGAACGGAAACTACTTTTTTTTGGTTGGAGTTTGTTTTCCAAGGAAGAACGAAAATAAACTGTCAAATAGTTGAGTCTAAATAAAAGTGTAACAATTGGAAGATTCTTGTGGTTATGTTTACCGAGTAAATGATGGGTATTCCAAGCAATTCAACCAAACACACAAGTCATCAAGAAACCAGCTGAGATAAATTTATCCATTTCCATGGCGGAAGTTTCAACATTTAAATCATTGTTTCGAATTTAAAAGAAAAATAGCCTTAATTGTTACTGATTAAATTAATGTAACTAATTTAATTGATTGAAATTCTTGTAAGGAAAAGCAAATTAAAAAAGTAGCAATCGAATATTCCAAGGCTTTCGTAATAATTTCTAGCAGCATTCCAGTGTTTCAAAATAATGATTTAAAAAATCTCTTAATCTAATCGTATCGCAAGTGCAATCTTAAAATACAAAGTGTCTTAATTCAAAAATGAAATGAACACAAAATAGTAAAAGCAAGAAACAATATGAGTAAATATACGTTTTATTTATACGAGTTTAAGATAATAATTTATTTTTCGAAATTTTCTGTATTTTCCGAAATTCCTTAAAGTCCTTAAGAAATTATGAGCAAAGTCTTGAAATGATTTTTACAATATTTTACAATACCAACATCTAATTAGCTTTGTATCCTAAGACTAAACAGAATGAAACAATAGAAAGTTTGACGTCCGATACTTAATTACTTCAGCCCATCCTTCAATAATAAACAGAAATCTTTCCATGTACATAAACATTCCATTTGATATCCGATGTGAAATAAAAATTAAGCAAATTTTAATTGATACAATAAGAAAATGCTCATAATTCACAATAATAAAAACAATAAAGAAATCTTTAATGAATTGAATGAAACCTAGAAGGTAAATTTGTAGAAACAAACACAGGAATGACTGAAAGAAAAGAGAATCCCGTTACTGTCATAAAATATTAAACCATTAACAGCCACAAAAGTTTAAACATTCTATTAAATATGAGCTTTTGCTAAACATTGAATTAAAGTTCATTTTGTTACTAGGTTGTTTAATGTGCTGGGACTGAAATACACGATCCACCCTCGACGATTCTTGGTACCAAGAAGATTGCGTAGAAGAGTTTGCGGGATTAATCACCATTCTTATAAGAAAATAAGAAGAAAAAAAAGCAGATAGGAGCTTCTAGAAGTTACAGGAAGATGTATTCAGACATACAATCCCTCTTGTGACCTAGATATCCTCTACCGGATTGAAATGAAGTTATATGAATAGCCATTAGGCACGAATGATGTTCCTCTGTATATTATGGTTAAATAGATGAGCTTTTTGGGAATGGATATTATCGTCATCAACATGGACTCGTGGCCCATGACTCCGAGAAATAGAAGATTTTGGTCCACAAAGTATCGTGAAACCACTCACGAAGACCTGATGATCAGCCACTAATTGTTATCCCATTCCACGCCACACTTTTTTCAAGTGTGATTGTTGTTCTGAATAGTAGAGTAAGTGTGCCGAATATGAGACCCCAACCTACAGAATATACTAAGTGCTGCCGCCTGGCGACTGGAGCGTGAAACAGTAGTCTAATGCATCATTCGTCAGCGGTGAGTCAGTCGAGTGTTTCCTAGCGCAAACAAAGGTTCAGTAATTTTTTCCCTGAATTTGTGCTCGTCGACTTTTTTGCACGTGTATTTTCATTGGCTGTTTTCACCTTTAAGATAAGACTCGTTTTGAAACTCTTAGTATCGGATAGGTAGCTTTAACTGTGTAGTATAAACATGCCGGTTTGTTTTTAAGCTAACGTTAAGCCTAACCTAAAAAATTCGTTGGCGTATATGACAACGCGGTCGTGCCTAATATGAGACCCCAAAGGATGCCCAATATGAGATAAGGTCTCATATTAGGCATTCTTTTTTTTTTCATCTTGCAAAGCTTGTTTACATTTTTTGTTTTCATTTTCAGATGCCTTCCGAAACAAAACGCAAAAAATGGGTTCCTGTAATGATGGTACGAGCTGTCAAAGCCGTAAGAAGTCGTGATATGGGCTACAAAAAAAGCTGCAAAATATTTTGAAGTTCCAAAAAGAACTCTGGAGCGTTATGTTAAGGATTCAGAAAAAACAGCTGAATCACTGGTAGACGTTAGTTTGCGAAGACGGCCTACTTTACCACAACACATTGAAGATTCATTAGTAAAATACTGCATTGAGATGGATTCAAGGTTTTATGGCTTAAGAATGAGGGATATTCAAAAAAAATGACATTTCAGCTTGCTATGAAAAATGGTTTAAAGCAGTGGTCGGCAACCTTTTGTTGTAAAAGGGCCAAATATGTTATGTGGGGATTACTGCGGGCCGCACTTGGGCCAAAAATTTTAACAACCAAAAAAAAAAGGAAAATCTTATTTTAACAACCAAAAAAAAATTCCAAACCACCCCGCGGGCCGCACCAAAACGCTTCATGGGCCGCATGCGGCCCGCGGGCCGCGGGTTGCCGACCGCTGGTTTAAAGCATCCGTTTTCATCAGAAAAAAATGTGCTGGTGAAAAGTGGTTAAAGGGATTTTTATAACGACACCCACAACTGTCTAAAAAAACCTCAAGCAACATCGTTCGCAAGAATTAAGGGATTTAGCCCAAACAATGTGAAATTTTGGAATCTAAAAACGAAAAGTAAACAAAAAAAAAGTAAACTTCAACTAATTCGTTTAAATGTCATTTTTCTTTTTTATCTATTAGCGATGAAGATAAATATTACCTAATTATTGTTTAAAGTTTTGTTTTTGACGAACTTTTCAGTAATTACAATTCATTTTTGTAGTTATAGAAGAGGGTCTCATATTAGGACTACTTTTTTCAAACCCCCAAAATGGAACATTTGTGTTTAAAATTTCCTACAAGACAAAATGTAAAGTTGTTTTAATTTTCTATCATTGTTATTTGTAGTAAAATGTATGCCTTAAAAGAATATCACGTTGGTACTGTAATTCCTCACTTATTTTCCTAGTTATAGATGAAAATCAAAAAGGGTCTCATATACGGCACACTTACTATATAGGTAACTACATCGCCATTACCATACGGACATGACTAATGATATCAGCTCCAGGCACTATGCTTGTCAATGATCACCTGGAATTACTTTGAGAATGAATTGAGACTCAACTGAACAGTAGGGGAGAGTATTGTACCGTGGGTCACTTTTTTGAATTATTGTAATACATTTAGTCTTAATAGCACTTTTGCGGTTTTGTTAAACTCAATTAATTCTTTGATATTGACATATTTACTTTGGAAATAACCCTTTAACTCAGCTCAAACAATTTTTCAAATAAAAATAAAACTTGTTGCATACTAGATTAAGATATATCGCATGTATCATACTACATTGTATCATGACATGACGGGATTGTATCTAGACCCACACTTAAAAAGGAAGAGTAAATGGAAAGAAGACAAAGTGTAAGCCTACATTACCAATTCGTACTTAATGATTGACATTTTTCTCTGTACGAAATATTTTTGTTTGGGTCATCGGAATTAATCACCTGAAGGGCATTTTTTAATGCAATTCTTTCTACAGGATCCCTTTTCTAACCAGTTTTGCTACTAGGCATTGTTGTCCTTGAAATCAACCACTGAAACACAAAACATATGTAATATCTTGTATCATGAACCACTGGCCAAGGTACAAGATACAGTGTGGCTCGAGATACACGAGTGTCTACATTTCAACAAATACGGCTGCCTGCAGGCTACTATTCAACCAAATTACAAAATTGCGTTACCATTATACTCATCAAATAACGGGGATTCCGACGAATATACTAAACAATCCTTGTATGTGAGTTGAAAATAAACTCATATTCAACCGAGGGCGAAAAATTTAACTTTACCCTCGGAAAAACAACTTTTTGCTCCAGCACATGGAGCAAATTGAAGGTCAAGTATGTCATTAAGAAAGATATAATACTGCTGAGATCACTAGATCCCAACATGTCCCAGCTATTCAAGTTGGTACAGCACTCTCCCGTCCATTGCACAGGGCAATTGGTCTTGAGACCAATGGAATCGGTATTTGTATAATCGAGGGTGATAAAGAGAAACAAATAGCTGGTCTCTTTGCATCAACCGATCCTTCCTGATTTCCTTAGTTACGCACCGAGATTTTATTACCTAAGTTCTATCAGTGTTGATGAAGACTATTTGTGTTCGTGGAATGTTTGGTGGTTTGCGATTGCAAACAAATTCCAAAAATGTCAAAGGAGACTTCAATTTTTCGTTGTTTACAAAATATTATTCAAAGTTTTTTTCCATTGGATTTTAAGCACGACAGAAAAAGGCTCATCATCAGTTTTTTTAAAAAAATGTTTTTTTTTTAATCATTTTGAGTGAGACTAACGTAATATATTCCATCTTTTTTGCTGCTATACTTTTAATAAATTCATAACTTTTACATTTGTAAACTTCAAATTGGGTTTTTTTCCAATATTCTTCATTAAAAATTGAAAGTAGCTAAAGTGTTTTTGCTGTCCTTCTTGTAATCATGTTTTACATTAAAAAAAAAAAACATTCAAACTTTTATTATATTGAGTTGAATTTGCTATAAATTCTTATTTAAATTAAAAAGTAATTCAGGGCTTTTATATTAACCTGCATTTTATTTCTGTGAGTTCAATTGTCTTTAAGAAAAGTGGAGAAAGAAAAATCCCATTACTTTAACCCTGGGGATCATTTATATCCAAACCCGTGGGCAAAATTTCGATGAAACAATTTCAAACAAAGTTATTTTGTTGATAAGATATCACGAGATTCATGGTATGAAAGAAGAGAATTCCAAGTCATTTGAGGAACGTTCTACAATCATTTTTTCTTAAGGGGAACATTTTTCCCGTCCTTCTCCTATACTTTCTCAAAGCTAAAGAAATATAAATCATTTAAAAAAATGTTTATTCAGTCGTAAGGTGTTAGTTCTAAATAAAATAACTCTTAATAGTGACTTAAATAAGCGAAAATCTAAAGACAAACATCCACACTATTAACAAATATCCATATTCTAAAATTAAGAATAAATTTACATCGAATCATTATTAAATTAGATACAAACTAGAATAATTAAGAAACTTTGACTTTATAAAATATGTATATTTACCAGAATTTATGCAATCTAAATAATAAGGTTATATGAAATTAGATATAAATCAGTCCATTATTCTTTGAATTACTTCCCCCTGTGGTGCCTCCTGGGTTCCGCTAAAGAACTAACAATTCTGACAGCCATACAATTGTCTCGATCTCTGGCTACTGAATGACATACGATCATTAAATAAATTTGAATTACTTAAGGATATCTTACTTTGGCCCTTAAATAAAAGTTGTTCATAACATGGGTTAATATTTACAAAAATTTAATAACAAATACACAATAATTCTATACACTGTTCCTTTGGTCTTCAAAACAGCTTGAATTCTAGAAGATACAGGGGAATTTGTTCTATGTAGACATGATTGTGCCGGCATTTGGACACACAAGTCTTGCATCCAATCTCCTTTCTGGCTCATTCTAAAGATGTTGAGTAGGTTCAGTGTGCAGGCAAAAAGAAAAAGAAAATAAAACAGCAACGAAAACTCTTTGCATTGTTCCTAGAATCATTCCACGGCGATTCGGGCCTTGTTAGAAGAGTTGTTATTTTGCTGGAAGTATTTCATTCGAGTCAAATTGTAGCCATGAAGGGCTGAACTTTGTCAGTGATGATATTCAGATACCACAATGGCGTCCAGACATGATTCTATGGGTATCAGATGATTCGGTGGGTCCCATATAAACATTCCCACACCATTGCACCCCACCACCTTCTTGTACTGTTATACCATGGACAAATGTTCTTTGATCCCTCCATCAGCAGAATGCAAAATGAATGTGGATTCTCCAGATCTTCATAAACGGTTTAACATTGATGTTATCATTACTTTCTGGCATGAGGTGTGTCGACAATGTAGCCCATTCGAGACAAAATATGATATGTGGAGTGTTCCACAATGATGTTTATCTGCTTACGAAGGTTGGATTCTGATGTTATTTTCACATATCTATTAATTTGGACGATTCTCCTCTGAACTCTCTGATCAACAAACGGTCTTCTTTCAGAGGATTATCGATCACTGGATTTCTTTTTTTATGTTTTTCGCACCACTATCAGTAAATCATTAAAAATGTGATGGTTGAAAAGTTCAGGACGACGGTTTGAGATGCTTGATCCAGCACGTCCAGAACGTTGAAAGTTACTCATATCACTGGACTTCTCCACCATGGAGATTTTCTAGGCCTAATTGATACTAGATTATGTCCTATTTATATTGAAAACTATCATCACCTGATATCTTACGGGAGTGGTATGAACAATTTTCAAAATGGTTTCTCAGAATACATATAATCATATTTGTTAGAAAATGTGCAAGTTTCGAATATGAACAATTCATCAATAATTTCTGCCGTTTGAGTAACTTGGAGCTTTACTAGTTGCATGTATTTGTTGTTTAAACAACCGCTGCATGTCTAAGTAAAGTAATAATTGGTCGGAGATTGTTAAACGAAAGAAGTGGTATTCCATAAATCACGGCAGAAGAAAGGAGATGGAAAAATGGTTATAAAAGGAGTATAAGTCCGCAACACAAAATATAAAGGGTATATCCAATAGAATAATCCATTTTTGTTGCAGCAGCCACGAACCTGTAAAAGAAATACAATTCCTATTAAAGAAGCACATATAGGAAGAATGTAAATCAGATACAACATCGTTGAATATGTTGCGATGAACGAATGTCTTAAGCACTTAACGCCACAATTATTGAAAGCCAAGAAAGCTGTGTGGCATGTTGCTTGTTATTCAGATACATGAACAAAACATGTCTCGTGCTAAGAAAAGCGATACGAAAAGGCAATGCTAATTACTGATTCGTCACATCTGATAAAGGCTAAAGGTAGACCGTCCACATCAAATCCTTTGAAGAAACCGGCATCACCTGTGCAACAAAGAGAAACATGTTCATAGCTCCCAGTGTATGATAAATTGAAATATTTCTATTGCCAGTTAGAAACCAAAGAAGTAACATTCACCTATGGAAGTGGCAAAGTAGGAATAGAGCTTAAAGATATTGTATCAAAGCCTAATAATAATCAGTGAAACATTAATTATAGAGCTGTTATTGAAGAAGGTGATATACTATCAAGAGATTTCATATACAGTAAAACCCCGTTATTACGCTCGTCAAGGGACCATGACCTACAAGCGTAATAAGCAGGATAGCGCTATAGACGGGAAATGATTTATTAGATGAGGAAACATTTAGACACCATTTTACAGGAAAGATACTTGATTCTGAAATAGATATAGTGCAAATGTGAGCTTATTTCCTATTAAAAAAATCTTTGATTGTGGTTTGCCGTGTGTGTGTGCTACTGTTATGAATTATCACATTTTCAATGCGGTTCAAGTAACTATTAACATCAATTGATATACCACTAGGAGCAACACTAATATATTTTCGGAGCAGATTTAGGGCACTGCCCGCTATTTCACGCGCCTTTTCTTGAATGATTGGGCCACTTAATGGCACTGATGCATCACGGGACTGATGAATCCATTCAATTAGAATTTCCTCGGCATCTTCATATTTTCCACACTTTACTTTTTTGCGTTTGCAACCACCCTTCGCTGCATTGGTAATTCCATTCTTATTTTTTATTATTGTTCTCAGAGTGGATGAGAGAATTCTGTGAGATTCTGCGAAATCCTTCTGACTTAGTGTAAAATTCTCGTCGTACTTACGGAGAATTTGCAATATTTCGTTTATAGAAAGGGATTTCCGCTTCGACATTTTGCACTAACTTACTGTATCACAGACCCGCACTTCAAAGAGTTCAAAGATTCCCTCCTACCAGGGGAAGAAAAGAATCTTTACAGTGTTACATTTCTTTTCGATATAAAAAAAGCGCTACATGCGGGATTTGAAGCGTTATAAGAGGGTAAAAGTATACAGAGATATATAGAAAATTCTAGGGACCGTACGAAAGGAGCGTAAAGAACGGGATAGTGCTATAAGCGGGAGCGTAATAACGGGGTTTTACTGTATCATAAAACTTGTATAACCAGTCAATGGAAGAGATACTGTCAGACAGAAAATGTTGCCAAGAAACCATCCGACACTTACAAACAGCGCCAACAGACCATATCATTCATTGCAGCTCAAATGCAGTTCATTAGCCAACTGAATGATGAAATGTCATGTGGCAAATATGTCACAATGGAAGAGCAACTACAGATTACAAAATCATCATGAAAGATCATGGAATAGCTGATGAGACCATGAATCATGCCAGTTTAACAGGTTTCATAATGTGGAACATAGAGGGCATTGAATTTTCTCGTTCTAAAACAAGTCAACAGTCATCCTTTCAACAAAAGCAAGAGAATTTGCAATTATAGAAGCAATGTTGAAAGATGTTGGCAAAACATTATACGCTATTACGAATTGTGCAAAGGTTATAAGAAAAATCATTGAAGAAACAGATATATAGAAGTTTGACTGAATACTTGATTCTGAAAAGGTCGTGTCTGAACAATTCTTTATTTTGATAAAGTAGATTATTCATTGCCAGCGTGTTGCTAAAAGTAATCAACGTGTTGCAGACATTAACTGCACCTGCAAGATTTGTAGTTTGTAGATGCTCAAATCAGTCACCTGGATATCTTGTTGACGTAGAAGCTACCCACGAGGAAGCTGGCAACCTTGTATGGAATCTTAATGCACCAAGATATTACAATATCCTCATTTGATACTGATGTGTTAATATTGGCCCTACCGGAATTAACGAATCTGGGATCAGAAACCTACATAATCAGAGTTGCTGGAGAAAATCGTCACATTATCAAACTACAACCAACTTACAATCCTCCAAGTCTAAATCGTGTTAAAGCACTGTCAGAACTTCACTCTTTAAGTGACTGCGACACTACCGGTCATATAAACGCTTCTGGTCATATAAACGCTACTGGTCATATTAACACTACTGGTCATTCTAACACTACTGGTCATATTAAAAGTAAGATGTCTGTTTTTCTAAAGGCAGATGATAGAATTCTTAATTCTTTGCAGAACTTGGTGTTGGTGATGAGCCCAATGAAGATACACTGTTCGGTTGTGAGGAACTGTTTTGCATTTGATTCGACACGAATAAGAAAAGCACACATCTGCAGACGAGCTGCATTGGGACAAATTTCGAGGAATTAATGAACGTCAAGGTGTAGAAAAGCTTCTCCAACAAGCGCGCCTTCGATGAACATATCCGTAGGACGAATATTTAGTGCCATATATGGAAAAACGACAAGGAAAAGAATCCAATCATTTTAGACCTACCGCTTTGGGATGGTAAGTGAAAACGGCAGGAAATTGAAGCCATTCTTGTCTAGGAATCCGCCTGTTCCGCCCTCTTTTAATGAAAATTGTGAGTTTTAAGAATTCTTGATCTCAGAAACGTTGTTCATGTAAAGAAATGGATGCTCAGAATTACTGTGTGGATGCGATCCGGAAAAATTTGAAAATGCAAAGACTGTTTGCTCACAAGATTCGGATGAAAATTAATGATTGTTAAAAAAAAGATTGTATCTTATGTTAATCTGCGAGAAAAATCGGAGGATTTTCAAATATAATTGCTACAAAAATTATTGAAGAAATTAATCCAGTACTATAAAATGTATTTATGTCAATGATTTATATCCAAAATTCTATACACTACAATAGTAATGGAACATAAAAGGTTGTCCTAAATCTATCAAAAACTTTCACAAAATAGCCGCATATACTAGTGGAGAAGGGACACAGCTGTGGGTTTTTATTTTTTACTATCATCAAGTAAATTCTGCATCAAGTGATTATTCTTCTAATATCCAACATAGCGGCTTATGGCTATTTCTTAATAGAACTATTTTCAAAAATGACGACAACGGATGCGAAAAAAATCTTTATGGAAAAGAGGTCTATACCACCTTCTCTGCTGATTTTAATGTTGTGATTTATTTACATTGCATTCAAGATGAGACAAACTGTTGTTAGGTTGAAAGTAAGCAAAAAAATTAAGAATTAAAACAAGTGAATATAATTTTGTGCTAAAGCATAAATTTAAGGGCGACCCTTAATAATCTAAAAAATTTGAAGTACAATATCGTACTTAAAAGGAAGTACAATATCGTCAGGAAAAATTTAAAAAACATTAGGAAAAAAATAAAAAAAAATTTTTAAGAAAAACAAAGACAAGAAAAACACCCGGACATTGAGTAAAAAGAAATAGTCATCAATTTTCTCGCCAATTTTCCTTAGGGCGATTTTTTTATTGTTTATTTAAGCTTTGCAGGCTCACATTGATTCCGATGAAGAACAATTTTGAAAGTGTCGTGTCTACACAGACACTGAAGACTTGTCTGATTTACTAGAGATCTATCAGCAAAAATTAAGCGCTAGAAGCAAGAGAGACTGAAGATAAAGTGAAAGTGGAAATATCACAATCGACAAGGAATAGAAAGGGATAAAATCGTACTACAAATACTTTTGGAATGTTTGACATCGAGAATCCAGGACAGTCTGTTTCAAGGTTATTACCTTTCTTCAGCTGAATTCACCCAACGTCTGCAACTCAATGATATCAAAGAAAATAAACAAATGACAAGTAAACACAAGAATGGTAATTCACATAAAAAAAAAAAACAAACATCAAAAGTAAATTAAAAACAAAAAAGGGCAATTAGTCAATCAACTGCTGGCTTATAAAGGATTAAACTAAAACAAAGACATACACATAATGTTAAATTTAACGTGCATAGAAACATTTTACAAGGGAATAAAAAGGAATAAAATCGCACTACAAATAAAATCACTGAACTACTTTTGGAATATTTGACACCGGAATCCAGGATAGTCTGTTTCGAGGTTATTACCTTTCTTCAGCTGAATTCATCCAGTGTAAACTCAATGATCTCAAAGGAATATAAACAAAAGACAAGTAAACCTTTTTTTTTAGTGCGATTTTATCCCTTTTTATTCCCTTGTAAAAACTTTAAATTTAACATTATTACAATAGAAGTTTAAAGGTTAATAAAAAGCAATTTCATAAAAAACAAACGAGACTCTGGGGTATTTTCCACATGAAAGAGAGATAGACGAGAGATAGACTTTCGCATCCTATTGTTCAGGAATCGTCTTCAGGTCTGAGGGAAAGAGGTGGGAGAGCGTATAAGTAGTTAGAAAAGGCGGACGGAAGAGAGATAGGTCAGATAGGAGCGGGGAAAACTTTGGTTTTGGCGGGAAGGTGGGAGTTGGTGGGAAGGTTAGTTTGGACGGGAAAACCGGCGGACCGAAGAGAGATCGTCGTTTACCAACATGTGTGTGTTGGGGAAGAGATGCCATTTCCAAATTGGGTGGAGGCCTAGGCCATCATTTAAGTTGACTGAGGTGGATCCTGCTTTGAGAATGTGAGGACATTCTTCGATGTTTCTGGAAATTTAGGTAGAGGGTTGAGACAGAATGGTGGCTTTATCCCAGTTGAAGGAGTGACCGGGGATGCTGGCGTGGGTGGTGATGGCGGTTGTATTCCGGTTTCTTATGTCTTGTTGGTGCTCGAGTAGGCGCTTGCCGAGGGAACGTCTTGTTTGACCAATATAACGTTGGCCGCAGCAACACGGAATACCTTGTTTTTTGGGAGTAGGGGTGGGATCTTTAGAATGGGATATGATGTTTCTGATTTTTGGAGGGGGGAGAAAATTGGTTGGAAATCGTAACTTTGAAAAATTTTTGGGGTTACGGTGGGAAAAAAGGGGAGAAAACTTTTAGGGAGGGCATTGTTGAAGGGAGTGGTTGGCTTAGGGCGGAGGGACTTTCTTAAAATTTTTGGGATGATGGAGGGAGAAAAACCGTTGTTGTTGGCAACATCTTTGATATGTTCTAGTTCTTCCTGAAGAGCTTCGTTAGCGGAGCAGTGGGAAAGGGCACGTTGGATGAGCGTACGAAAAGATGCAGACAGTTGGGAAGGATGATGACAGGATTTGGCTTTCAAATATAAGTCAGTGTTGGTGGATTTTCGGTGGTGGAGAGGGAGAGGTTTTTTCTGGTGATTAAGACATCTAAAAACGGAAGGGATTGGCGATTGTTTTCCATTTCCATGATGAAGGAGATGTGAGAGTCAATGTTGTTGAGGTGGTTTAAGAACTCAGGGAGTTTGAGACGATCAGGGGTCCAAACAGTAAAATCGTCATCAACATATCGCCACCATTATATTGTGTTATTCAAGAATTAAGAGAGGAACCGTGATATTTGAACTGTAAATGCAGAGAAGGTTGTTGAGCTTACCACCTCTCAACGATATGAGTATGGAATTTCTGAATAATACGCAGGGTCTGAGTTTCTTTTCGAATCAACCAAAGTCGGTTCTCAACGTCATCCGTAAAAAACTGTAGATATATAACGTCAGAATCAATGTGTAGCCTGAAAAGCTAAAATAAACAATAAAAAAAAAACTCGCCAAAAGGATAAAAAATGCGAAAAAATTCATGTGCACGCTAATCGCGGCCGCTGTAAATTTTTTAGCGCATAAAAAATCAGATTGCGCAAGTAAATATTAATAAAGGATGAGACCAAGTTGTTTGCTAAATGACAACTTAGTACAGCTACGCGCTAAAAAAAATTCATAGCGGCCGCGTGTAGCATGCACATGAATTTTCTCGCAATTTATCCTTTTGACGAGTTTTTTTTATTGTTTATTTTAGCTTTTCAGGCTCGACATTGATTCCTGCATTATTTCATACAGGCCCGAGTTTAGACGTGTTTAGACGTGGCTGTTTACTGATGACTGCTCCTAGCTGATGAGCGCCATATTATCGTGAAACAGCTGTACTAGGATGTCATTTAGTATACAACTTGGTCTCATCCTTTATTAAAGTAGAGATATGTTTAAGAAT
>JAFIDM010012231.1:1473103-1507141 GCA_023159025.1 Thereuonema tuberculata | reverse complement strand
GATGACCGACTGAGGAAGGACGGTTGACAAAAAGTTGTCCTGGTCGAAGAAAACATACAAAACGGTTTCCATGGAAGAGATGTAGTACGAAGACTGTAAACTATTGAAGAAATAAGGACTGTCGATGGAGATACAATGAAGATTCACATTCCTCTGCCCGTATAAGCTTTCAACAGAAGAAATGCGAAAAGCACCGAGACACAAATGGAGGACCTCATGATGGACAGGATCTAGTAGAAGAACGACAGAAGGGCCACGCAGAGACAATAGAATCATAATCTAATTGTGATCGAATAAGAATTCTGTGAGTAAGACTAAAAGATCATTACCTCATTTTCTGTGAGATCGCACTTTTAGGCAGCTTAAAGTTCTGTAAGTGATGTTGAGAAGATGAAGCTGAGAAATTTATATTGGCTTATGAAATGTAAAAGGAAGTTTGAGGTGGACAAATGACAGGTTGCGAACAGAAAAGATCCCTTAACTAGTGTGAAATGGACACAGAGTTTTTGACGCAGACAAAGTAAAGCCATTAGAAACAGTCCAGGCTTGGAACCGAATCAAAGCTAAAATGAAATAAAATTAATGGTAATTGTTTCTTTTTGACTCCCATAGATAAAGCCCCCATAGATGAGGCCCTGGGCTGCAGCCTTCTCAGCTCGTAAGTAAATCCTGCACTGGGGAGTCAGACTGATCCCCCGACGCTAACTTCTTTCTAAAAGTCGTGAATCGTTGGAGACTTTACCTCCAACGGCCCTCTGTGGACTGTTAAATGTGATCACCGTCCCTTTTAGGCTTAAGAAGATTTTTTTTTTAACTGTATGATACAAAAAGAAAAGTGAAATGAAAGAATATATTATTACAAATGAAATTATGTATTTAAGGTTTATAAAAGTCTGATTGAGAATTGTTCTACAAAAAAATTACGTGGAGGAGAGAAATATTTCCTCCTTCACTTTTGTTTTTTAATAATACCTAATTTATCTTCAGATGTGTAATAGACATTGGCGTTATTTTGAAATTTATAAAATAAATGATTTTGCTCGATATATTGTAAATATTGGGTGTAATTTAATTTAGAATACTTTAAAAGAAATAAAAAATATTTTTCAAACGAAATTAAATGTATTTTTAGTAATATTATTATTATTATTATTATTATTATTATTATTATTAGAAAATAACAAAAAGCAAGATAAAGAAATAAATGAATTAAAACAAGAAATTAAAAGAAATAATGTAAGAATCAGGATCTGGAAAAAAAGGAAAAAGGCGAATCAATGGAAAAACAATCTAGGAAAAGAAATGTTGAAATATTAAATATCAAAGATGATACTATTGAGAAACTACATGAAATTATAAAAGATGTGCCAAACAAATTAAATATAAAGCATGATCCCCAGGATATTGAAACTGTTCATAGGATACCAACGTTCAATAATAGGAAAAACAAACCAATTATTATCAAATTTAAAGAATTGAGCAAAAAAATAGAATGGATGGAAACCAACAAATCAGAAATGAAGATGTTATTGAAAATGGAGATGAGACACTTATCTTTATTAATGATAACTTAACTAAAAACCAGATATTCTTGCTTTGGAAAACAAATTAAAGGAAAGGAGAAAAATATGAAATTTGTATGGGTTAAAAATGGATCTATTTTGGTCAGAAAAGCAGAAATTACGAATATTTTAAAAATTGAAGAAATTGAAGATTTGAAAAAAATGAATTAAAAAAAAAGGGAAAAAAAAAACCAGACAAAATCATGAACTTTGAATTACTTTATAAAAATATTGAAAGCTCATTAATGTATCCAAATACTATTGTATTAGGAAATTTAAATGCATGGAAAGAAAAAAAAGATTATTATAAATGTAAGGAACAATGTCTGAATGTAGTACATCTTAATATAAGATCATTAAGATAATATTGGAAGATTTTATTATGTAAAATAAAAAACCATTTACAGTGTTTTGATATAATTGCACTAACTGAAGTTAATATTACTGAAAATGAAATAAATCTGTATAATATAGATAATTGGAATATGTGCTAAAACTTAACAGAAAAAAGAAGAGGTGGAGGTATTATTGTATATATCAAAAAGAACATTAATTACAATATAAATGATATAAAGACTACAAAATTCAAATGTTCAAGTATTGAGATCGATAAAGAAAATTGGGAAAATAGATATAGTTTATTAACAATATGCAAACCTCTTAATCTTAAAATAAAAGAATTTATAAAGGAGTTAAATAAGATATTACAAGATAATGAACACAAGTGGAAAAACCGTATCATTCTAGGAGATATAAATCGAGGGTCTCAAGCCAAAAGGTTCTATGTGCGCTTCGCCTAATTTTGCAGAAGAGCATTTTGAATTTTTTGATTGAAATAATGCTGCAATACCAGAAAATGAGATTTAGTATTGAAATCATTAAAGCCCAAGATAAACTAGCATGACAACCCAAACAAAGTGAAAAATGATAACAACTACGTTGTTAGAAGTCTATGTTGCGTAAGGCAGAAAGGCGCATAGAAACTTTTGGTACAACACAGCAACAGATTAATGAAGTAGCTTGAAGGTTCTATTTGCACATAGAACCTTCTTCCATAGGCAGGATTAACCATGCACACAAAGAATGGTTCTGTGTACTACAACTGACTATTAGTATTGTGAAAAACACTTATTTTATTATTTTTCCTTGACTTAGAGGACCTTAATGATAGGCCTACATAAAAAAATTCGAATAACTTTTAAAATTAAAGCATCTGGCTTCTACAATATAATTTTTAAAAGTAAACCATAAAAATATTGTATGTCTGACAGTTCCAAAGTACACAATTTAAGGTTGCATGGAATGTACAGTAAGGGAGACCGGGGCAGAGCGGTCCACTTTTTTTTGTTGAATTTTTTTTGTTTTTTGTTAAGAGATTTTTCATTTCATTTATTTTTTTCAGAATCGGGAACTATTCAAGAATGTAAATACTTGATTTCATTTCATTATATTCATAAATAAAATTGGTATTAATTCGCAAAGCAAAAATGGTAGAGTGGTCCAACCTGCACCGACCACGGGGCAGGTTGGACCACCCCATGGGGCACGTTGGTCCGGGTAAGAATAACAACATTTAAAGTAAGATTTTTATTGAATATCAAATAACATGCCATTTAGGATATCATGAAATAAGTTTAACTTAACATAGACTACCTAAGGTATTACATATTCAAGTTAAAATTTAAAATAATCATTATGCAGTTGAAAGTCGTAAATGAATAACATCAAATAGGTTTACATTGAATTAATTAATCACTTTCATTAGAGAAATCTTCTTTGCAGTTGAGGCATTCGTAAAATAAACCCCGAATATCACTGGCTACGCAGGAACTATGGGCCCTTCTCTTGCACTGCGTACATTGAATCCACTCCTGCCATGGTTTTCTTTTTTAAAAGTTCTTCAAACAGGAGAGGCACACAGCATCTTCATCATCACTAATCATCTGTAATTGTTTCCTCTTTATCCCTTTGCCTTTGCTTCTATTTGTTTTTTTTGTTTATGTTGCTTTTAGAGACTGTTGGCCGAGTCATGTTTTTCGTTGCTACTCTTTCTTTTCTTTCTTTAGATTTTCGTTGCTGTTCTTGCAGATTTTTTTTTACTGGCGTATCCGTCAGTATTGCCGTTGACCTTTTTTTTTTCTCTATTAAGATTATTAAGATTATATTGTTATTTATGCCATTTTTTAATGCTTTCTAATGTAACAAAGTGTATATAGAATTTATATTTAATTTAGAGTTTCACTTACTGAAAATTGTGTTAGTTCACTTAGGAATGTAATTGTGTGTGTTTTAGAATACGCTCCCTCTCCTGAAATGCTTAGACTGATTGGATGTACTTTTTGCCCATGTGTTTCAGATTCATCAACTGATCTGATTTTCCCGCCAGAGTGTACTTAACTTTTCTCCTTTTGTTCCCACGGGAAAACGAAACAGATAAAATCACGTGATCACTAAATAAAAAATATATAAAAAAATATAATATGTAATAATATAATCCAATATAATATAATAGGCCTAATAAATATATAATATAGAAAAAAAATATAATGTAGAGTGGATCAGGGAAGACGGCAATCGGGGGATGATGCCTATTTTCTTGTAGTTCACACTGTTCCCCGCAGAATTCAGCACCGGTTGCTCCGCATGTTCTTGGCTTCAGTCTGTATGTTGGAAGCCATTTGCAACGGTTCTTTTGTGTGTTTTCGTGAAGATATAACGAAAAATCCACGGTAAGCACCAGAATTTCACTAGTAAAATTATTGCAGATGTTAAATTATATACTAATACTAAGTTCAACATGTATGTAGTTGTGAAATTTGACTTATTCGTGGTTTAGTTTAGATGTTAAGTAATGCATTGTGTTTGTGAACAGACTTCGTTCCGCCATGAGACGCGAGCCATTCGTATTGGCATCTCACCCCGATCATTGGGTAAGATTTTTTTTTCGGGGTAAGTTGCACATTTTGTGGAATATATAAAGCAACTAAAATTATTTATTTATTTCATAGAATATGCCAAGAAACTATATAAGAACATCAAATAGAGGCCAGTGGAATGAGGAAAACCTTCGGCTATGGCCCATGTCGCTACTGGAGGAATGAATTGTTTTCAGGCGTCTAAAGAATATGATATTCCTTACCGTACTTTGAAGAGGAGAATAGAGAACAAATGTGATACTAAAGGAGGCGTGGGACCACAGAGTAAGTTCTCTACAAGGCGATGAGACTTTGGACTGACTCTCACCCTGGCAGGAAAGTCACTAGATTGCAGTTTGGTCCATTTCTGAAGCAAGCATGGCAGCTTGCTGCCACTTCAAAGAATGCCTGCAATGGATTCGAACACTGTGGTATATATCCATTCAATCCACAAATTATACCAGAAGAAGCGTTCTTGGTTTCAGATATGGTACTGAATTCTAATCATGAGAAATAAACACCTCAGTCAGGTAATTACCTATCTTCAGTTGAGTCCTTGGATTCACCACGCCAAGGACCTTCTTCGTGTGTGGTTTCTACATGCCTAGGACCTTCTTCAGTTGTGGATTCACCAAACACAGAGACTTCTTCCTTCGAAGAGATTGCGCCAGTCCCAATTCTAAAACCAGCACAAAAAAGAAGAAGAAATACTACCACAGTCTTGACAGAAAAGCAAAATGTTGAAAGGGTCAAACTTCGACACCAAGAAAAACGTCGCCGTCCTGAAAAACGTGAACAACGTCCAAACAAGGACAACAACAAGTGCATTGTGTGCAAAAAAGACTACTATGACAGAAATGGTCCACAAGTGGAATGGATCAAGTGTATTAATTGTGAATTGTGGTTGCATGAAACAATGCACTGACGATGATAATATGTGCAATGAATGTGCAAAAGATGTGTAGAATTAACTGAGATAATTGTAGCTGATATATATATGATAAAAATGATGTTTTTTTTTTAAAAAATGATTTTGCCATCTTACCCCGATGTCTGGGGTGAGTTGCCTAATTTACGGCCCTGCATATAGGACCTTATTACAGGGCAAATACACAATGTTTCATTGCAAGATTCAAGAAGCCTTTCAGATTCAAGTTAGCCTTTCAGAATATGTGATAAAATTTTTAAATTAAAATGTTAATTTTTCTTCAAAATATTTAAGTCCAAAACAAAAATATAGGCAACTTTCCCCGATTCACTCTATAGTGCCAAAATATTTTATTGTAAAAACAGCGGGGCAGAGTGGACCACTGGTCCAATGTGCCCCGTGTCGTTTGGTCCACTCTGCCCCATCGCCTTTTTGGCGTTTCCTTCAATTGTAACTATCGACTACTTTAAGTATTCAATTCATACTACAGCTTAAAATGATCTTTAGATTACTACCTTCAATATGAATATTACGGTTATGTTATTCAATGCATCGCTGAACGGCAATATTAAAGTAAAAACAGCACTAAACATTTACTTACCTGGACAAAAACAAAACAATCGATCACCTCACTATTAACACTATTAACATCTGACAGAATTGTACATACGTAATGGTCATTAACTACCAAAACGTGTCATCAACATAACGGCACATATAATGCACATTATGATAGATGTTATCAATGGAACATATAGTATCTGAAACTCTATAAAGCTCATAACTACTTCGGATAAGACTACGGACGAGGGTAACCCCATAAAGGCACCGGAGGTTTGGAGATAGAACCTTCCATTAAAACCAAAATATTGACTACGAAATGACAAATTTATTAGTAGGAGGAAAACCCTTATGTTAAACATTGCCCCCCTTTGCATAGAATCACTATCGCGTTCAAACGTAAATTTTATGGGTCAATAAGAGAGGGGGTGAGAGACATGTATGTTGCAAACGTTGCTATTGTTTGTGTAAAAAATTGTTATTGTTAGCTTTGAATTGTTAAGATATGAGGCAACGAGACACGAGATGTCTCTGGTTGTAATTGTTGTAGATTTTTCGTTGTAAGATTAAGCTGGAGATAAAATTCATGTGTTCCTTTTTCTTAAACAGTTTTAACTTTTTGCGTAATTATAGTTATTTTTCCTTGACGCTAATATTCTCAAAGAGCACTCTCCGAGGGATCTAGTCAATAAGATTCTTTATAATGTACCAATTTATCACATCAAGGGAAATCAATCTGGTATTCGGGATGGTTTTATTGGTTTTCTAGAAATTAAGTACCGGCTCCCTATTGCTACTTGAAAATTTTGACCGAAAAATTTAAGGCCGAAATTTGTTTTTCGATCAATTTAGAAATGATCATTATGGGTTTTCCTTTGCAATTGATGATAGGCCTGATTTTATAAAGATTTTCTTCATTATCTTTATGTATCTTTGGAAGCCCTTTAAAAAGAGGAAGCATTGTATTAATCGCAACGCATTCACGGGCTGTACTCTCATCTGTAATACCTAAGTAGGCCGCTTTATTAAACATATTATTTAACTTTTAATACTTAAAACTCTTATTATTTAATGAGTTGGGTTTCCGAAGCGCCTACCGCACAGAACCCCTCCTGCTTAGAAATAAACCTTTCACACATGTTAACGTAATCCCTTCGATTAAGAATAACCAATGCTCCTCCCTTTGTCAGCTTCCGTGAATATTTTATCACCACTGCACTCCCGGGGTTTAACTAACTCCGCATATTGAAGTTTATTTAGAGCATGCTTGGTTCTAACAATGTGGTTGTTTCCGCCTATCAATCCAATCCTCCCAATCCTTCTTCTTAGTACCGTTCTATTTTTTGAATCCGGAATGAACCTAATCTGCATTTCCAGACGGGTGAGAGTATCAATCAAGTGGGTTTTTTCATTGCCCAAATTAAATTTAAAGCCTTTACTTAGAACCTCCTGTTGAATAGGGGTTAAGATCATATCACTGTCATTGATAACCCTAACCTGTGTATTATTCCCAGGTGGTGGGTGCGAAGCGGCCATCATCCTGCCTAATTTTTGGCAGTGCCTTATGGAGATAGCCTTTCTTGTCCTAAAAGCAATTCTTGCTCCTGTTGCTAGAATCAGTAAAGTTCAGAAGGGTTCAAGAATGTACCCAAGTACAACGAAATCCTCTTTAGCGACGCTATAAGTTGGAATTTTTTCCGATGCGCTTCATTAATGCTATCACATAGATTAATAAAAGTTTTTGCATCCTACCTTTAAAATACTGGATTCTTCCGTTAGAAGAGGGAACATGTTCGTATCTATTAGGTTTGATGAGGAACTTATAAAAAGAATAAAACCAGCTTTGGCAGAGGTTGGAATTGGAATTGCTTGCAAACTGCAAAACACGATAGGTTCATTTTTGAATCATAAGGTAACTACTATTGAAAGCAAGTCTAGGTCTCAAGGGGTTATATAAGGTTTCAGGTGTATATCCTCAACAGGAAGTAAAAATAATAACAGGTGTTTATATATTGGTAATACAAAAAGGGAATTAAACGTGCGCATAAAGGAATATGAGAATGCGGTCAAGAAGGCTGACTTTACTTATAACACCGCCCTCCATTGCCGAAGAATGGGGCACTTGCTGAACACTAAAAAGGTGGAAATTCTTGATAGGCAAAAAAAAAAAATATTTGCGGCTTTTTTAGGAGTCCGGTATGATCAGATTGTTGCAGAGTTATAATCAAGACCTCTCAACAATTAACGTATTGGAATATGGTCTCTGAGCTCTTAAAAGAGCGTCGGTTAAAATGCGAAGAGCGTCGTTGTTATTAGCAGACGACATTTTCCCGAGAAAGCTTCTAGGCTTTGCCACTAGGTGCAGTAATGAGATGTTTTATATAGTTTCAGAGTAGCCCAATCAGTCTTTCAAACGATTTCCGATAAAGAAGGATATTTTTATACAGGGGGGTGTTCCACTTGAAAAGGGAACCAGAATTTGGTTGTTCCGAAACGTGCGTAGTGGTTTTAATGTTCTATTAATTTTACGTGAACTAGTGCCAATACAGTTAGCATGAATTTATTTATAATTTAGGCACGTAAAACGGTTTTAATTGAAACATTGTTGAAATCAATTCTGAGATAATATTATTCCCCTGCACAAATTATGGTCTCCGAATAATTGTACATATTTTTAATTGATAACATATTTTTTTTTTTTAGCTGTTGATATGTTTTTATTCTCTTAAATTGTTTATTCCACAGAAACTTTCAAACTCAATAATCTCCATTAATTCATTACGGTTTCAACCCATCCTGTGCGGAATCATTTCTCCCATTCTGAGAAGGACTTCGGAAACTATTAGCCTATTTATTTTCTCTTATCTGATATTTCTTATTTTAAATTAGCTGAATAAAAATTCGAACAAAGATTTATCAGACGAAGTTAATTTTAAAAAAACTTGTTAATTAAGAAGACCAACAAAGAAAAATAATCTTCTGATTAAGAAGGTTCAAAATTCCTTACTACATCGTAATGCTAAGAATAATTAATATTGTTAAACTTTTTTCCTCAGTTACTTTTCAAAGATGGATATAAAATGTATATTTCTAAATACATTTCATTTCTAAATACGTTGCAAGTTTTCCTCAGTTCTTTCTTCAAATATTCCAACTCCCTGCATTCCTTGTATTTGTTGTACCACATTGGAATGGGTCTTAGAACAGGTAGGGGCCAAAGGTCTGCTAATGAGGTATAAACCACGTCCATTCTACGAATTAGTTTTCATTAAGCTGCTTCTGTCCTTAATTTTGAGGGAAAACAGAGATGAATTTATACAACAGACAGCGGGGATTAAGTCATATTTTAGATTCATCTCTAATTATGTGACTGTCAGAAAACAGGTAGAACTCAAGTAGAAAACACATTGGACTGTGAGCAGCAGGAACTGGTTGGAAAAAACTTAGTTTTGTTCTGACAAAAAAAAAATCATAAGAAATGATAAAATAATGTTGTATGTTAGGACAGGTGGATTGTTTCTGTTAAAATATTTTGAATATTTAATTGCATTTATTAGAATGCCTTAATAAAGAATTCTTAATTTTTTTTATGAAAATAAAATACAATTTGTATGTTCTTAACAATGTTTCTTTGATTATTATAATATTAGTAAAACAAAAATAAAAGATTGAGGAATAGAAAATAACCAAATAAAAAACAAGACATTCAGGTAATAAAACTGCTCTGAAGTCAGTTTCAATGTTATTCCGTGAAATGGATCTCAATCTTTTATTTTGGACTGAAAAGTTCTGTAAATGAAGGAACTTACAATTGTTGCATTTTTCAGTTGACAGAATGTAAAAAAAAATTACTAAAAATATTTATAATTTCTTTCAAATGATGTTATATAATGAAAACAAACTAATGATATAAAAAGTAAATAAATAAATAAATATTGATTATTTCGATCTAACAAAATTTTCACTTAAAGTCCTTAATTCCTTATCATTTGTTGCAGAAAATCAGGAATTTGTTTCCCAGCTCTTTTTAAATTTAGTGGTTTTAAAGGTCTCCAATCTCTATATATCCGAGGACAGATTTTTCAACTATCTTATTATCCTTTGTTTAATTCTAAATACGAGGGAATGGATTTTTAACTCCCACAGATTGTTTGACAAAATCTTGACTTTTTGTCTTTTTCGATTCTTTGATATGATTTGAATTCTTGTAAATTCGTATTTTTATTTAAGTCAAATAAGTTTCAAAATTGAAATGAAAATTTGGAAAAAAAATTGTCCTAGGGTCCTCCCAGCCGTCGATGGTGAGAACCTAGTTTCTTGTGCATTTAATAAGCAGGCGTCTGAGGAAACTCCGTGGAGCCATTCCAAGATGGAGACTTATTTCCTTCTCGTCAATTATGAAGCAACGTTGTATTTAAGTAAATAGTGGACATCAACCTTTGCTTCGTTGATTCTTCAACAGTTTCATGGAAAGAAGTGATTGCCTTTTATTTTTCTCTTCGTATTTACGGAATATTAGTCTTTATTTATGACTGTCTTAAAAAAATTCATCGTTTATCGGTTCGTGAATTATATTTCGAAATTGTCAAACTTTGCTTATCATCAGATTGGGCTTAAATAACAATCCACTGTTTGAATTTGAGTTTCTTGGACGCATTTTATTTTCATAAAAGATACAGTTTAGATTCAATTTAAAATTATTGAATTTACATGGAAAGGTCCCGATTTCGCCCATCGCGATTTCATTCCTATTTAGCAGATACATAAAATATGACCTTCCATTGAACAAGGTATCGATCATAGGTAGTCACTGGTCAAGCAATGACAGCTCACCAAAGGTTTGAAATTACATAAAAATACAAAACAAAAACTACAATAAATAGAAGAACCTCAGTGATCTAAGACGTAATCCAATGGCTCCGGTTCGATTCCAGTTGCAGACTTAGGTTGCAAATTTATTTTTTCTATGTGTCACTAAATGCTTCTTGATTAGTTTTGAGCTTATTGAAGTAGTTACAATGTTTTTAATTTGCTTTTCTTGTTTTTAACTGGAATTTTTACGAAGATGCTAACCTTGATGCATTCGAATAAGTTCTGCTGGAACCATGGATGTAGAAGACGTTTAACTTTCAGAGACTTAAATTTACACTGTCTCCACTGAAAGGAATAACTGACTTTTCTTTCAGTCGAACTTGGCAACTGATGAACTTAATAACCACCCTTTTAATTTTGGGAACTGTGTTTTGCCTTTTTTACTTAGAACAGAATCACACAGTCGATTGCACTGACTCATGAGATATCCAACGCATGCTGAGATATCACTGTTGGCTTTGTTACCAACAAACAAATACGGTCATCATAATTCGGTCATCATCACAAATACGGTGCCTTCAATAATTCATTAAAAATCAACCACAAAATAATGTAATAATGCATTAGAGACAGTGAATTCCTCAGTCCGATAAAATTACATTCTTTATATTTCCTCTAATTTTTAGAAAACTTGAATTCATTAAGAACTTCTTTAACAAAGTTATAAATACAAAAATAATATTTCACTTTAATTAATGAGGGAGAGGATGATCCAATGAGATTGTGAGGAGGCTAAAAAATTAGCCTGAAACATTCGTTCTGGAGAGTTCTTCATGAAAAGAGGGAAGAAACAAATTCATTGGGAGCTCTTCTGATAGTAGATAAATAAGGAAAAAGTATAGATTAAGTCATAATTGACATTTATTTTTAAAACTTTGAAAAAACCTTAATTTTTAATTATTTTGTTTTATTAATAAATTTGAAACCAATATTAAAATTTGATGTAATAATCCTAAGGCATTTCCTTTTCTATTCGTGCATTTCAACTGCGTTACAGTACATTAATAAATTTTAATTTTCCCATCTGGGTTTCAGGTGTCAGAACTCAGCAGGTGAGTGTTATTGCCATATAAACTTGTTTTTATTCCTTGCAATTAGGGATGTGGATTCTTGGCACCAGATGGAGCTGCCTCTTTTTTTATGATATTCTGACCAAAGGAATGTCATAAGATATTTATTTTGCAAAATACAGTAATTAGTATGCAAACATGGTAACATAGAATATCTAATAATTGTATTTGTACCAATAATGTTTCTCATCTTAAAATAAGAAGGATATCAATTACTCTTTGTAATTGAAAAATCTAAGTTCATTTTCTTCTTATATTTAATTTTTATAATTAATTCTGGTTATTAACTTTAAATCAATAACTGTAGCCTACATTTATTAAACCAATCAAAAACCTAATTTCAAATTACCGATATTTTTAAGTATCTTCAAGAAAAATATCAATCGCAAGGCACAAAGCTAAAGTTAGGATTCGTACTTTGAGTTGTCATCGGGAAGAGACTGGGACGGACCGTTTCGTCCTCATTAAGACTCCTCAGCCAGCCAAACTCCTCCGATGACAACCCAGAAAGTGCGCACGGTGTTGGTATCCCGACTCTCGCACCCGAGAATGGGATCTCCCACCGAAGAAATCCTAACCATAAATTAAGAAAGGGGGGAAATACAAAACTTCCTTGTCCTGCATTAAAGCAAGCACAAAAGGAATTTAACGGCTGCATCAACTAAGTAAAATAGCCAAGTGTTTATGAAGAAGTCCTAATGAGGACGAAACGGTCCGTCCCAGTCTCTTCCCGATGACAACTCAAAGTGCGAATCCTAACTTTAGCTTTGTGCCTTGCGATTGATATTTTTCTTGAATTATTCGGGCACGTTAAACTTCTTTTCTTTTTAAGTATCTTAAAAGTATTAAATGACAAGTATTTTTTTTTTCTCTTTGATTTAGTTTAAGTAATTATTTATTTCACAAAACAACATAATAGAAAATTTTAAAGAGAGAAAAAAATTACATTTCTTTTATAAAATATTGGTGATTGAGTTCAGAAATAATTTCATGCAAACTCTATTTGTAATCTAAAAACATCTTTATTTATCTAATGATTCTTAATCTGATTAAATTATTTTCTTATCAAGTTTCAATGACTGAAAATTGGAAATTCAAAACCACAACTACCAGGGCCGGTGCTGGACCTATTGACGCCCTATGCAATCGCCACCTTTACTCCCTCATTACTATTAATACGACCTTTCTCTTCATGAGGCCCTTCCCATTTCCCCCAAAATTGACTGAAGCCCACTCCATTGACGCCCCTCCACAAGTAGGTGTTCCTTTGTCTTATTGCGACGGCCCTCACTTTGACTATTACACGACAATTAATGGGAAATTTAATCCTAACAATAAATGTCGGTTGCTTGCTTTTAAATATGTACATTAAATATTTACATATGAGTGCCTTATTGGAAAAGCTTATTGCAATATCTTTTTTACGAGGTTTTGAAGGTTTTAATGTGATTAAATGGATTGTGTATTTCCTTTGATCTTTGTCAGTACATCAAAGGGGATTATTGTAGAGAAGGGAGGGTGTTGAAATAAAAGATTTCTGTTGAAAAACGGATCAGATTCTTTAGTGTTAATTTCTTGAGGATTATTTCTTGGTCAAGCCATAGTCATGTAGGGTCATAGTTGCCCCTTCGAGAGGTAATTTTACGGCGCAGGAGATCAGTGGAGAACGAAGAGGAACCACGCCAATACCCGAAAACACGATCTCGACAATTCCAAGAGACTCCTAGGTGGAGATTAATTATCTAGGACGGCCAAAAGTTTCAGTAGACCCGAAAATCTCCAAGGGTTAGCAGAGATCAGGTGGACCAAACATCTTGGTGTGCACGGAGATACTTCTGACGAAGATAGAAACCGATGAGAGAGGTTTTCAGGAGAGACAATTTAAGGCAAACATCTTCTAAGGTAAAATCTCCCGCGATGGACTCTGGGAAGTTTTATTGCAACTAACTTTATTTTAAAATTTGAGACCAATGTTCAAACTGACATCTCAAGACAGCCTGCTTTTTCTTTCTTTATTTTTAATGTGTTTTTATGTTTTTAGTTTAGATTTATGGAGGTTCCATTTCTTTTCCCACTTAACTTTATTTTATTTGTAAATAATTTTTGATTTGTTTTAGGAGGTTTTGTTGGTTAAACAAAACATAAACATAAGTATTCGGAATGAGACATTGGAACAAGTGAACAACTTTAAATACTTAGGGTGTACTATAAGTGATGATATGAGCTGTTGCCAAGAAGTCAAGAGGAGGATAGCAATAGCAAAGGAGGCATTTAATAGGAAAAGGAGCATCTTCGGCGGACCTCTGGAAAAAGAACTAAGGAAGAGATTAGTGAAGTGCTTTGTGTGGAGTGTGGCATTGTATGGGGCAGAAAGATGGACATTACGACGCAGTGAAGAGAAACGACTAGAAGCATTTAAAATGTGGATATGGAGAAGAATGGAGCATGTGAAATGGACAGACAAAATAAGAAATGAAGCTGTGCTAGAAAGAGTGGGTGAAGAAAGAATAACGCTGAAACTGATCAGGAAGAGAAAAAGAAACTGGTTGGGTCACTGGCTGAGAAGAAACTCCCTAATGAAGGATGCACTGGAAGGAATGGTGAACGGTAAAAAAGTTCGAGGCAGAAGAAGATTTAAGATGATCGACAACATTATGGTAAATGGATCTTATGTAGAGACGAAGAGGAAGGCAGAAAATAGGAAAGATTGGAGAATGCTGGGTTTGCAGTGAAGGACCTGCCCTTGGCAGAGAACTATGAATGAATGAATGTTGGTTAAACATTAAATTTTAAAATTAGCTTTTTCACTGTTTAATAAATGTCTTATTTTTACATTTATTTTGTCTAATTTATCATTTCTTTTGTAGATGTTTCCTCTGGATGACTGAGAACGATCCTAATTTTTTTCCCACAACTCTTTTGCAATTTAAGAAAGAAGGGGGGGGGGGATAACAAATAATAAAAAATAAATGGTTAATCATCACAAAGATACTGGTTAATAGATCATTCTTACTGATTCCAAATTACAAATAGTTGACATTGACAAATCTAACACATGACAAATACAAAGCTCAAAAGGATTTTTTTTAAAAATGTATCATCCAGAAATAGAATCTGAAAGATGATCTGTTATCCTATCTGTAATGGATATGGCTCCGAAGAGCTTTACTTATACTGCCAACTACCAATAAAAATTGAAAGCTACATAAAGCAATGAAAATATACTATTGAATTCATCTTACACTAAAAAAATCACATACGTACTGCTTAGCCAGACGAAACAGACTGGTCACGTGATTTACTGGTCACTGCGACCTCTTTCTTGGCGTGAAAATAGGGGAGATGAGTAAGTGCCGACAAGAACAGAAACAAACGACATATAAAGGAGAGATGCATAAAGTTAAAAATTACTGCACAAAATTAAGGCGAGAATAAAATACATACACATAGAATAAGAAATACACGTATAATAAACTTTTAGAATGTAGTTCTCCCCTTCGGCTTGTTCCATTATTTTGGCAGTGTGCCAAACACAGTCTTTATCGCTTGGGCAAGCAGTACGTCTTTGCTCTCTATTATAACAGCAATCAAATTTTCATCACTATTTAAGTGGAAGGAGAGAAGATGAAGTTTTCTTTTTCAAGAAATAATTTGCAGCAACTATTCTACATTCGTTAAAATTCAGTTTTGTTTTCAAAAGCACTTTAGTCCTTTTGTGGGCCTTTATATTTAAATTCAGTACAAAATCAAATCAACACCTAATTGAATCACTCCTATAATTAACGACTAAGAATGAATGAAACGTCTAAGGATTAACAATGAGGAAGATATTAAGAAAAAATAATTTTTAGAATTAGGTAATCTTGAAATTTTAGATAATTTCCATTCTTGGACACCTAATACAACTAATAACAAAAATAATACAAGATATTTCAAAGATACTTTTATCCAAGAATAAAAAGAATCCAAGAAATCCATAAATACTGTCGACAACTTTGGGATCAAAAATCATTTTAAAAAGAAAGGAAAAAACAAAATAACGAAAAGAAAAAAGAAAGAAAGAAAACATATTTATTTTCATATCTTATTTACAAAGCAAGAATGATTACAAAAGGTAGAAACAATTAATTTAAAAAGATCCGTATCAATGTCCCAATCTGTATTCTAAAAGAGGCTTTAAGAAAACATTCTTAAATAATTAACATGCTAAGCGATCGATAGCGGGGATTAATTGAATGGTCTTTTTTTATTTTTATTTAAGTTTTGATGTTTTTTTTAATTGGAGGGCCATTGTGGTGTTTGCTTTTGTTTTCTTTGTATGTTTTCTGAGTTCACTGAGATGTAAGATACTGGGCGGATCCAACTGATGAAGGAAACCAGAAATGGTCCATCTTGGATTCCCGGTATCACAATTCCAAAAAACAGATCAGTGAACTCTTAGTCTTAGTCTGATGTGTTTTTCTTTTATTGCTCAAATGATTTCAAATGCTATAAAAAGTGATTAGAGATCTTATTGAAAAAAAAAACAATACCGGTAATAAATTTTTCTTTTCTTTTTTTTTTATAATTTAGAAATTATAAAGTTTGCCTTTTCCTTAATAAATAATTTAAAAGAAGATAAACTTTTTGTAATTATATAAAATGTTTAGGAAGCCATTATAAAAAAACAAAACACAAACAAACAAACATAAAGTTTTGAGTAACTACATCCTTGAGATAATGAAGTAAGTGATTCAGTTAAAATAACTAAGATTCAGTTCCTTGTGGAAATCCCCAAAGGACTTCAGGTAAATAAATAGTGGAGGTCAGAGGTCTTTTATGAATAATGTGGTTTGATTCTCCTAGCAGAAATAAAATAGTTCTCGGAAATGTCTTTGTCCAGTTTCATCATAAAACAACCTGTAAATGCAACCAAATCTTAAATCACAGTAAAAACAAGTCACTACAACAAATGTTATTAACTGTACAAGAAAGAAATGTTTAAAGTAAGGTTACATGATCTTAAAACAGAAATCTCTGGAATGTTCTTGAAATAATGTTTCATCTTCAAAGTAGGCTTCATCATTTTCTTGCATTCATTAGAGAAACACTACCAATGATTTCAAAATGGGTTCTTGTAAACTCTTATTAATTTCAATTAGCCGATGGTTATTCAATAAACAATCGAGGAAATAAAAAACTGTTTTGCGGAATTTGCTCAGATTCTATTTTCTTTGTTTCATTTATTTACCTTTTTGTTGTTTATTTAACAGCAATGAATAAAGTCTTAGAGTCAATAGAGGTTTTTTTTTTTAACTTTTTTTTGTCTTCTTCTTTTTGTACAGATGCAAACAAAGGAAATCCTACTGTGGTCACAAATTTCCACGTTATTGTTTGTTTGTTTGTTTTTATAAAAACAAAGCAAATGTTTGTGAAAATCAGAGAATAGTGAAATCCTTTGCGAAGCTTTTGATACAGAATCGAATAGAAAACACCTTAAAACCAACATCTCTACGTGTCTTAACACAACAATGGTCGATTTTGCTTAAAATCTTTTTTTCCTTTCAATGAGAAGCCATCGGAGAAACAGTCAAAGATTTACGAATGTTTCCGAAAAAGTGCAAACTTAAGCCCAGTCCACGCTTGGAAACATTTTCAGGAAACATTGTTTGGAAATTGTTTTTGTTTCCTTTTTGTTTTTGAAGATGTTTCGAAATTGTTTGCAAATTGTTTGTAAACAGTTTGCAAACAATTTGAAAACAACTCGGAAACACTTTACAAACAAATTTGTGTTTTTTCGAGAAAAAAACAATGTTTCTTGTTTCCCATTGGAAATTGAGAAACACGAAACAAAGTTTCCATGTCTGGACGTGTTTGCAAACACAGTCTGTAAAACATTTCCCTTCCCTGGACAGTAGCCATTCTTCCTTGGTATGTGTTGTGTCAACATCTCTGATAATTTCTCCTTTATTTTTATCTATGGGTCATTCCACGTCAAATCACCCGATGAGTTCACCACACCATCACAGATTTTTATGAAAATTTATTTGCATATAAAGAGTCATAAGATAAGACATTCTGCAAAATGTGGGTTTTTTGCCTGGGTTATTATCTGTTATAAGTGAGATTTACTGCTTACAGAGCTGTGACTAAAGCAAGGGATAACTTGAATTTACTAAATAAATATGCAGTGACAAAGTAATAATTTTTGAATATTTCATTTACGCGATTCGAAAAGAGTACCAACTTTGCGATTTTTTTTTCTAAGCTCAGGAGCAAAACACCCTCTTGATTTTTTTGTTATCAGTTACCTTAGACCTTTTTTTAGACTTGGGTTAAAATCTCAAATTTGTAAATGTCCACATGGCCATTTAAATTTTTTCCTAAATGCTTACATGCTGTATATTACTTCAAAACTATTAGTCGTAGACTAATTTCGTTCATATTATCCATTTTCTTATATTGAAATGTGAACTCAGGAGAAGACCCTGCAGCTCATTAATGAGTTTCAGTCTCATAGAATACTTTGGGACATTACTTACTCGGAGCACAAAAATAGGATTAAGAAGCACGATGCTTTGAACGAAATCGCCGAAATATTTTCTCTCAAAACGTTGAAGGCTTTCCGTGTCTAGTTTCGTTGGGAGATATAAACTATTAATATGTCCTCCTCGGCAAACATCTCTACCTCGACTGGCAGGTCTGTACGCAAAACATTGAAAAACAATGTTGTAGAAACATGTTTTTAAAAACATGTTTCCAGTGTTTTCAAACAATTTGGAAACTGTTTTCAAACAGTTTGCAAACTGTTGGGAAACAAAGGAAACTGTTTGCAAACGATTTCCAGAAACATGTTTCCAAGTGTGGACTTAGCTTAGATTCAAGACAGAGAAACTTAACCAAATATAGGTCGATCTTCTGTGAACTTTAGTTGAGGAATATCTCATTAGAAAGCTTTAACTGCAAAGCTGTTGAGAGTCCTTCGAGATAAAAGGATTCTTAAACTTAGCAAAAGAGGATAATGATATTTTAGGGTAAACACATTAGGATACCTGATCAACGGGGATGTAAATATTACCTTAAAAAGGATTCTCGACGCTGTGTCGAGAGTAGTTGACCCTTCCATTAAACCTGAAGACGAAAGTGTAACAGCAGGTATCCTGATTGATGACCTGCATAAATACAAAGTGAAACATGTAAACACACTCCAACGTACATTTCTTTCACATAGAGAATTTGCTGGCGATCCAAATGTAATATCATAATCAGGCGTTTGATTGGTCAATGCCTTCCTGATGTTCCCAACTCTTAACGTCATTCTAAGGAGATATACAGGAAAAATCACAAGTCGTAGAATCGGCTTAATAAAAAAAAAATAGCCTTCAATTAATATTGTCACGATTTATTTTGATTATTTTGATTTTTCCCGTGACAGGTTTATTTGGTTTTTATATAGAATACATTTTTTACTCCTTGTTTTCTGATATCATAAATCTTTGCTATAAGATCAATCAATATTTATTTTATTCTCAATCCATTCATTTTTATAATTTAATTTTCATGTATTCTTTAATTATCTGAAGCTTGAATTTTATCGGGTTTTTTTTTAATACCCTTATATGCACATGTGAACTTTGTTACTTTCTGTCTATAAAATGTTTATAGTTCTCACTGTAGTTAAAACCATCAATCAATCCTTATCTGACATCTAATTCTAAGCTTTGTGAGTGGCTGTTTACTAATTTGTTGATGTCTGGGATAAGTGAAAACAAGTTGTTTTTGTAAATAGAGAGAGATGATTGCTGACTACTAGAGAAATGCAGCATCATTTTTTTATTCCTCCAAACTGATTGTAAAATAAATGAAACAAAACTTCAGTCACTGTCGCTTGCGGACTTTGGCGATAGGAAGCGAGGCGTTCGGAACTGCAATGTCCTCCAAGTACCTGTGGAAAAGTAAAAACTTTGTCATCCCAGGAGAACGCAGGAGATGGAAAAGCAGAACTACGTCTTGAAGCGGTCAACCCCGCAACCAACGCAGTAATTACCGCTGTTGTAGTTAAGCTTACTTATACAGATAACTTAAGTTCCACTGTTGCTGGCGGTGAGGGATGTGCGAAGTCTTGAACCAGGTCATTTTATTGTCCATAGCTTTAATTATTGAAAGTTGAGAGTTGAAAATAAAGACTGAAAAAGAATAATGGCTTCACTTAATAAAATTTCTGAATCATTAAATATAATGTACGCACGTTAAAGTTATTTTAATTTCTTATTATTCAATTCAAATTTTAAAGTATAAACACGAGTATAAATCATACTCGGGACAAGCACATTAATAACAGATATTATACATGTATATACATATATATATATATTCTTTAATGCACATTTTTGACTTTCAAATTATAGTTAATGTACTTTTACGTTTATAACTTTGAACCTGTGAGAAATTGGTAGCAGAGGGGAAGCCATTTTCCTTTAACTGTTCGAAATTAAATTTATTTTCATTTTTTTCGAGACAAAATTGATAGCAGAGCGCAATTTGTTTGCCAATCTTAGTTCTTGATTGTTCAAGAGGAATAATTAATAATTCATTTGTGACAAGAGCAGAAAAAAAAAAAAAGAGAGGAAACAATGACATAAAATTCTCCTTTTCTCTAGAACTTGGTTGGTTGGTTGGTGTTTTATGGCGCAAAAGCAGCTGCGGCTTCTCTAGAACTTAATTTTAGTTCTTGGATATAATAATATTAATACAAACGTAAATATAGAAATCTTTTAAAAAATTGAATGAAATTTTTATTGAAGTCAGAACGATTTATAAGATAATAAATAAGTTAACATTAAAATATGGGTTTAAACTTAAGACGAAATATTTATTCTCAATTCAATAAGTTTAAATAAAAAGGAAATTTCCTTTCCACCATTAAAAGAATTTATAAGTGAAATAAAATTATCCACTTAAACAAAGAGTTACGGTATGTTACAAATAAGCAAATGCTAATGTCTGAAGTCTTTATATTAAATAAATAAAACCTCAAATTCTTCCTCCTTTTAGAATAATTCACTTCATTTCAAAAACACATTTTCTTCCTCAGGTAAATTATGGAGAGAAATCAATCAGTTTCTTCTCATAGAAACATAAATTATTCTAAAAGGAGAAAGAATTTTTTGGTTTTATTTATTTAATATTTACATAATTTGAGGTAAGTATGTCTTTATATATTTTTAATTTAATTATTATTTTATTTAAATATTTTATATTTATTTTAAATTTGCCCTCTAAATATTCGAGTCTTTAAGGAAGATTGCCAATATTTATAAATTACAGTGTCTTACTGTAAGATGTATAATTTAAGAATGTTATTTATAAAGCATTACCTCATTGAACTATGTCGATGACTATCTATCTGATATACTTCAATAATATAAAAGAATTCATATTTACCATGTTAAATTTAAAATTAAAATGGTTTCAATATTTTAAGTAATGAAGAGATAAATAATATCAAAATCAAACAAAAAAATATTCTGTTTTCCGAACAAAATATCGTGTAAAGTTAAATTACAAAATAAAAATTAAAAAAATTATAATATATACTGTATATATCGGGTGGGCATCAAATAACGTGAGATGTTCAGAGGCCTTTAGCGAGGAATGTATTGGATGAATCGTAACAACATTCGGTGGATATACAGAGTAGAACATGCGGTTTCGATTTCCAAAAAACAAAAACAAAAAACAAACAAAAATTAGCAAAAAAAATCGCCAACAGGGGAAAATGTGGCGCTGTTAACGCACTAATTTGCCTAATCGCGTTACGTGTAGAGCGATCACGATAAAAAGAAACGCTTGGAGAATTCACATCACTCGGCGACGAACTGCCTTTCGATGGCTCTTACATTACGATCGTACTTTGTTAGTGAAGCTGGACGAGAATACCAGTGCTGCCCTTTGGGAATTTGAGCGGTTGAAGACGCTACGAAGAGGACCGATTAGCAAACAAATCTACGAAAAATGATTCAACGCTTTGAAACTATTGGAACTCTAGCAGTGCAACAAGGCTGGGGACGCAAAGCTATCAGTCACCAACACATTGAAGAAGTTGCAACTGCTGTTGTGGAACAAGAGATGACGAAAGTGCAGGGTACCATCAGGGTACCATACATGGGCAATATCCCGGCAAACGGATATCCCATACTCAACGGTGCGGAAAATCCTGCATCAGATGTTGAAGTTTTAGCCCTATAAAATCTGTCCTGTTAAAATCACCGTGGAAGAATTGCACCCTGCGACCGTCCGACCATCCGCATTGAGTTTGTATTAAGATTCTTAGTGTGCATGAAAGTGCATGAAGCATGGCTGTGGTGGATTTTATGGAGTGACGAAGCGCACTTTTATTTGAACGGTAATATTAACACACACAATTGCCGCATTTGGGCTGCGACTAATCCACATGTGGGTCTGCAGATGCCTTTCCACTCGCCGAAAGTCACAGTGTGATGCGGCTTTACGTCATCGTTAACATCGATCCTTATTTTTACGAGGAAACTCACCAAAGTGGACGAGTGACCTGTTCCGTCAATGTTGCATGGTATTCCGATATGCTAAAGAACTTTGTGGTTCCACAATTGCAGCAAAGAGGATGTCTCGATTCGATGATCTTCGTGCAGGATGGTGCACCACCCCACATCGGTAGTCAGGTAAAGCGTGTGTTGCGGCAACATTTCTCTGACACCAGAATCATTAGTCGTGCATTTCCCACAGCATGACCACCGAGGTCCCGTGATCTCAATCCTTGTGACTTTTGGCTGTGAGGATTTCTTAAACGCATTGTGTATCAAGGACATGTCCCCGATATTCTGATTTTGAAAGATCGAATTACATTACAGGTGCACAAATCCATTCCGATATGTTGCGAGCCACTGTGGAACATGTCGTGCACCGCATGCAGCTTATGGAACATCACAATGGTGGTCATACGGAACCTTATTTTTAATTACTAATAAACGCTGTCTTTATTGTTACGAAACTTGATGTGTGCTGTCTCATTTGGCAATTACTCATTCATTTCTCATACGTACTGCAACCTTTGCAGCGCCACATTTTCTCCTGTTGGCGACTTTGGTACTAATTTTTTTTTTTGAAATCGAAACCGCATGTTCCAATCTGTGTGTCCACCGAATGTTGTTATGATTCGTCCAATACATTCCTCGCTAGAGGGTTCTGAACACCTCACGTTATTTTATGCCCAACCTATATACAATATATATATATAATTACACACCACAATATGTATATATATTGTATAATTCGCCTGGTCCGTAGCAATAAGATTAGACTGAAACTGGCTGGAAATCTATAACTGATCTGATCTGATCTCATCTCATCTGTTTATTTCAGGGAGAGCATGCATTTAAATAGCCTATGTACATTGATTTTGATTGGTTGGTGGCTTTAACAATTTATTGGGTGATCTAAAAAGACATGCGATAGCAACTTATTTTAACTGTGCTATTTAAATTACAGGGAATTACGGGATAGCCAACAACCGTTAGATTTTGAAAATAAACAACAGAATTGACAGCTTAACGGAAAAGAATTTAAATGCACAAGGGATTAAATTATGATTGATTAGAACAGTAAACTAAAATAAATAATATATATAATATTTCGAAACTAATTTTGAATCAAATATAAAAATCAAACAGTAATTAAAGTTCAAAACAAAACAATTAAAAAAGCTCCTTTTAACTTATTTGAAGTGAAAAAGTATTTGTGACAAACATTTCAATGCTTGATTACATAAAATCTAGCCATCCAAAAACAAGTGAATAGAATTTTGTGCTAAAGATAAATTTAAGGGCGACCCAAAATAATAAAAAAATTAAAAAATAATAATGAAAAGAAGAAAGTACATTAACGTAAGGAAAAATAAAAAAGGTAAGAAAAAAAATAAATAGAACATTAAGAAAACAAGAAAATAAAAATCCACGCGGACATTGTGAAAAAAAGATTAAGAGAAGAAGAAAAGTATACACACGGAATCAAACCGACAACATTCAGCATATGAGTCCAAGAACTTACCGATCACGCTACAACTGACAACTACTGAAACGGGATGGTTGCATTTCTGATATTTAAGCTAATAGCGGAAATTCAATGAAAACAATGCCAAATATCTCGAACATGGGGGAGGTAATACCCTATTGCTATGTTGTTTGGGCCTCTGAACACGATGATGAAATCCGTTTGTAGATCCGACCTTCAGTTCGGGAGTTATTAAGAGGGTGCAATGACAACAATGCCAAATACAGTGGAAGGCATTTTCTTTTTATTCTGTTCCTTTTGTCAAGCTTTTTCAGCTCTTAATCTGTGTTGCAGCTGATCATTGTTGACTTCCCGAGTCATGGTTCAGACAGCGATCAAGCACTTGACTTTGTTTACCTTTGAAGTCCCACCAGGGACCTCTGCCTTCCAGGACAGCTTAAGCAAATTCTTTTATCTCCCTTCAGGAACTCCTGTGCAGTTATATTTTTCTATTTGTTTGCAAAAACTCTATCAATGTAACAAGTATTCGCTAGAAGATAAAATGGAAATAACGGTCGTCTCGTGTTTTAAATACTTTTCAACTTGTTATTTAATTTGTTTAATCACATGTTCAGGCTTCATCGTTGAATTATTCCACTTACGATCAGCACTCGTAAAACAGTACTGTTATTAAGAAGACAAAATTTTTCTTAATTCAAAATAAAATTTAATAGCAACGTTACGCAGCATGTAATATTCCATTCCTATTATGCAATATTATGTGTTGTGTAATGTTGCTAATAAATTTTATCATTTCGAATTATGATTTTTTTTTTCCAAAAATTATGTTATCATTTTAAAATGTTTAAATTAATTTTTTTTTAAAAAACTTTCACTGAAAATAATCTCTTTTTCTTTCTTTGTTGATTAGGTAATATTAAAATTATCCAATTTATCCAAGCAATGCAGAGTTAAGTCGGTTTTTCTACAACATCTGTAAAACTGTTTCTGTAGATTCAATTAGCCTTTAATTCTTAAGTGATTTTTTTTTTTTTTTTGTCTTTTTCACAACTTGAAGGAAAAAATTAACACGAAAGAACATTTTATTAAAGTCGGTTCCAACTTCTCATTTATTTATAAAATTATTTATGAACTAATGAAATAAAAGCTTTAAAAGATAATTAATGGTCATTTATTCTTAAAGAAAATTCATTTTATTTCGTAAGAACTGATATTTCATCTAATTAACTGCAAATGATCTTCTACAGAAAGTTAATATGGCACAAAAATTTGACGCCAAAGATTTTTTTGTTTTGCTTCTAATCGTTTTTTTTATTATTAAAGAAACTAATAAAGCCTTAACCAACAACATTATTAGCTGGTTAATAAAACAATCTCAATTAAAAAGAGTTGTAGTTTCAATGTGTTTTTATCTATCCATTGCCGTCAGAACTCCACAGAAATAGATGATTATCTTGGGATTAAAGGGATAAGTTGGTCTGTGAAGCTACTTATCCATGATTTCCCTGCAACGCCATCTCATTGCTTTCGCACACATTCTTATTTTGATGAAAATTAATGTCATTGCATTTATTTGTTGAAATCTTGATTATAATTTGTCATTTGATCACTGATAACTTTAAATGAAAATCCATAGGAAAATTGTATCAGAGTTCATTAGAATAAACTATAAAAAAGTAGGATGGAAGCAAGAAAATATCCTTACTTCTAAAACGTCTGTTTTCCTATCGGAAAAAAAAAAAAAAATTCTAAATTAGTAAATATCAATAATCTATATATAAAAAAATGAATGTATCTTTGTTTCTTTCTTTGTCCTTTATACACTCCGAGGCCCTTTGACCTATCTGGACCAAACTTTGCAGAATTACTCTTTAGGACCCTGCGGAAAAGATAGGCTACCTTAGAACCCGGACCATCCCCCCAAGGGGTTGAAAAGGCGTAAAACCCTTGAAAAACCCAATATCCACCTGGTGGTGAAAATGACAACTAGACAAATATTGTGTAAAGTGAAAAATTCACTCTCCTATAAGAGGCAGGGACACCACACTTGGGTGGGAGGAAGGCAACACAAAGGCTGAAGTGTCCCACCCCCGACCGACACCGGGACCTTATATTTAGGGCCCCTTCTCGGGCCCCCCAAGTTAATTGCAAAAAAGGGAAAAATTCGCTCTCCTATTTGGGGCAGAGACACTACACTTGGGTGGGAGGAAGGCAACACAAAGGATGAAGTGTCCCATCCCCGACCGACACCGGGACTTTATATTTAGGGCCCCTTCTCGGGGTCCCCTCAAGTCAATTGCAAAAAAGGGAAAAATTCGTTCTCCTGTGGGGGGCAGGGACACCACACTTGGGTGGGAGGAAGGTAACACAAAGGCTGAAGTGTCCCACCCCCGAGCGACACCGGGACCTTATATTTAGGGCCCCTTCTCGGGCCCCCCAAGTCAATTGTAAATAAGGAAAAATTCGCTTACCTATGGGGGGCAGGGACACCACACTTGGGTGGGGGGATGGCGACACCAGGGCCTAAGTGTCCCACCCCCGATCGACACCGGGACCTTATATTTAGGGCCCTTTCTCGGCCCCCCAAATCAATTGTAAAAAGGGAAAAATTCTCTCTCCTATGGGGGGCAGGGACACCACACTTGGGTGAGGATGGCGACACAAGGGCTTAAGTGTCCCACACCCGACCGTCACCGGGACCTTATATTTAGGGCCCCTTCTCGGGCCCCCGTAAGTCAATTGGAAAAAGGGAAAAATTCGCTCTCCTATGGGGGACAGGTCCACCACACTTGGGTGAGGGATGGCGACACAAGGGCCTAAGTGTCCCACCCCCCATCGACACCGGGACCTTATATTTACAGCCCCTTCTCACCGAGCCCTTTCTTTCTTTGAGTGGCATTGCAACGCATGCCGGGTACAGCTAGTATCTTAAAAAGAATAAAAAACATTTTATAATAGTGGTCGGGTCTTGAAAAAAAATAAAAAAATCCTTATTTTTCAAACATTGCAGTGAAAACCCAGCTTCTGCAAAATATAAATACACTGTTACCTCGGAATAACGGACAGTCACGGGACCGGAAGTTTCGTCCGTTATTGGGAGATATCCGCTATTGGGAAGGACTATCTTTTTTTTCATTTTTAGTTTACAGCATGTCATTTAATGAAAAATTACCTACAACCTTAATTAAATTCCTACAATTATCATTGCGATACGAGAGAATATGAACAATTGCAAATTATTTACTATATTCCTTTTTAAATCCTCGCAATCCGTTTGTCTTACTTAAAATAATGATAAAATTAATTACAGTATGTAGAAAATTAATTTCTAGCCATCCATTTGATGCCTTTGTAGCGAAGTTCTTGTATTTCAGCAAAAAAAAAAATTAATAAAAACAAAACATAACATAAAATTTCCACTTCCGTCAATTACTTTAATTAAAAGAAAAAAAAACAAAAAACTAGTAGCTGAATAAGAACTTCACTGGTCTTCTAGAGAGAAAACAAAAATCATTTTCCGATGAACTCCGCATCACTGACTTGTCTTTCATTTAAAGGGAAAAATTTGTAAATATCTAAAAATACGGGGGTGCTCAAAAGATAATAGAGCCGGGAATCATGAACCTATTTCTCTCCACTATATGTAAATAAAATGAAACCAACAAGGCCAGTTAACCAAATAAAATAATGAACCAACTTTATTTTCATAACAAAATATAAAACTACAAGATTTATTCATAAACCCAAAATAATAATAAAAAAAAAAATTTAAAATACCCTTTTCTCTCCAGAGACCCGGACAATCAACAATTAGCTGTTGTCGAAAGCCCTAAACGTCGTCATAACTAAATTCCCTTAATTATTACAAAACAGTTTCCCCAAAACCACATCACCTAATATCTCCCACACAGCATAAACCATATTCAGTAAATCCCTAATTAATCTTTTCCATTATTTCACAAAAAAAAAAATAGATAAAGCTAGAATACTAAACACACAACATTAGATAACTCATTAAACACCAAAACAACACAAAATTTCAAATCGTGGGGTGAGCAACATAGACCTGGCGCTTTAAATAATTCATGAGAGCTCTCAAAATATAAAAACTATAAAAGTACTTATCACTCGTTGTTCTCATTTGTCGGTGGATTCTACGTTGGGGGGGGGGGTCCCACAATATCACACAAGACTCTGGAATCAATGTCCGAACACCAAGAGTCCTAGGCTTTTCATCCACAAACGTCCTGACAAGGAACCAAAATCAGTCCGGCATTCATGCTTACAAATCGCTGGCGCTAACGACCGATCACCAAGTTTCCACGGCAAGGATTCCTCCATTCGACGAATCTTCAGCCTTCACTTGTCTTCTCTCGGCCAAACACTTACATCTTTACAATCAACTGCCGACGTCCCTCCGATCGGCTTCTTTGGATCAAAAACGAGACTTTTACATTTTGTCCGTCAACTACCGGGGTCTTCCTCCGATCCGAACAGCAAAAAAAGAGAATCCCTTCAATTTTCCCTTCTCCGCATCAAGTCTCCGCATATATCGTAAGTCACCCTTTTTTGACTCTGCCCGCGGACCACCTAGTCGAGTTAAGGAATTTACTCCTCTTGTTACAGAAGCACTGAAACAATAGTTAAGGTCATTTGCTGTCACCCCGTTTGCTTTCACCTCCCGCCATGAAAAATCTATTTCAGGCGAAGTGTTCAATTTGCTCACCCATCACAACAAAACATTTTATATATATATATATATATATATATATATATATATATATATATATAAAAAAGGAATTATACAAATTATATTAATAATTCATCGTTTAGAGACTCGCTACAAGCCATCCCCTACTTACATTTACTCGTCCCTAATTAAACCAAGTGAAAATCCATTACACCTTAAACGGGTCCAATCGTAAAGTTTGACCGAATTCTCTGCAGTGGCGGCTCGTGGCTGTGAAGTTAGGTGAAGAGCTAGCAGGAAAATAATTATATTATAATATATCGTAATAATACATATTATAATATATAATATAAAATATTATAATAACTTTCTTCTTCGTCTTTCCAACGTGAAAATGATGTTTCTAATAAAACACACACTATATCCTAAACAGGATTCATATTTAAAACAGCACAGACTGCGAAACAAGCGCGCTGGAAGAAGAGAACATATCTGTCTTTGGAACTTCACCCATAGAAATCGCTACAGCGGGTGACGTCACGGTTGTCATAGCAACCATCGCCCCGGTTGTCTATCTAAGCTCCGCCCCTGAGGTTGAGAAACTTGAAATGAATCCTACTTCACTTGGTCGGTCAGAATCGCACCACGCTCGGTGCCAGAACTCGACGGCGCGGGACTTACAAAATAAGTTTCTATTAAAAACAACATACATGATAAGGAAAATAAATTTTTCCTTATAATAATTGTTATATTATAAATAAATAATATTATTTTATTATAAATAATTGGTGAAGTGCCACTTCACCTACTTCCCCTGAATAGCCGCCACTGATTCTCTGGCTTTTTCTTGAAGCAAAACACCGCTTATAGAAATGTTCTTTGCATGGGCAGAGCAGCACTATTTTATCACCTCTTCGTCGATTTTTCTTGTTTCAGTTTTACGAAACATCAAATTCTTCGAATTTTCGTTTGAATTCACCATCCATATTTTTCGAATCTCATCTTTGTCCTTCAAAAGTTCACTCATCTGAGTTTTTCCAACTTTAAAACGTTCAGCAAGACAACGCACACTCAGCTTTTCTTTTTCAGCAATTTCAAAAACATCAATTTTTTCTTTCAGTGCCAATCTCTTCCTTTTTGACGCCATTTTAATTCGCACAAAATTTAATCAACACATTTATAGGATAGCTTTACGAGGTATTGACATTTATAAAGCAATTGCAGTGAAAAAAAGGGCTTCAGATTCGTGCATTGAATCATGGACATCTATACAATGTATGGGACACCGATGTAAATACAACCATGATGTGTTTGTCGAAATATTAATCGAAAAAAAAAAAAACATTTTTTTTACGATTAACTAAAATAACTGTCCGCTATTCGGAGTGGATAACATGGAATGTCCTATTTTAAGGGACTGGGACCCGCAATAATGTCCGCTAATTAGAGGTGTCCGCTATTTGGAGTGTCCGTTAAAAAAGGTAACACTGTATATATTAAAAATAAATCAACAAATTTAGAATTTTCATTAATTTTTTTGTACATTAATAATATTTTTTTAAAATTTTGTCCTGTATATACTCAATTGTCCAATCAGTATTAAAAATAATTAAATCATCAAAAAATTTTGAAATGGCAAGGGGGATATCAATACAAATTTTATTTTTATTCGTAAGCGAATGAAAGTAAATTAGCAGATTGCTATTATAATTCACCCCCATTACAATTCCTTTAATTTGAGAATATATTTCATTATCAAATTCAATATAATTATTGTATAAGTTAAATTTAAGAAATTTATTTAGAGATACCAAATAAATTGTTTATATCAAATTCAGAAACTAAGAATTCAGTTAGTTGAATTAATGAATCTCAAGTTATATTAGTAAATACATTTTCAAAATCTTCTGTAATTATATTAAAAATCTTAGTATTTAAGTTACATATTTAATAAAATAAGTTACATCAATTTCAATTTCAAATTTGTCAATTGTTTAAAACTCAATTATCTGTATAATTTTTTTTTTTAGTCAATATCTTTGATACTTGTGGATTTATTAACTACCTATGTGGAATACCTGAAGCAATAATTCTAGAGGATTTTACCAAATTTCATAACTGATTAAAAAAAAAAAGAAATACCTAACAAAAGCATAATAAGCAATAAATGACGGAACGCTTGAGTTTTATTTTTGTTTGGCTTTTGTTGTAGAAGAAGTTGAAACACTTAGCAGACACCAGTTGGTACTTTTCAAGTGTTGATCTATCGGTCGACCAACATGGAGACTGTGCAGCGACAAATCAGGATTAAGGAAGGAAATGTATCGCGCAAACACCGTTCAACAGCCCTTTGGGCGCTTGATTTACGGGTGTCGGTCACTGCGTCAAATCCCAGCAGTAATTCAGCCAATCTGAGAAAATATGGAGCAACAGCTGCACCAATCAGACGGACAAGCCAAGCCAAAGCAAAGTGATCTAAACGAACTATAAAGATAGAAACACTAGCGATTGTTTTAAAGTTGTTTTCTTTAAATAAAAATGCTTTCTTACGTTGGATTCTTCTATTAACACGATATAAAGGATTCATCCAAAAGTTTAGAAAGAAAATTAACCAAAAGAATTCGTCTCCAAATTATTTCTTTTTCATTACTAAGATTAAACTTAAATTTACTGTTTTGAATCATAATAAAAAATGTGTTAAAAATAACTTGCTCCAGTTGTTTTTTTGGCAAATCAGAAACTGAATTCATTTCAATTCCTACTAATATCAAATACTTGTAATAAAACCTTATAGGTTTTAAATTCTTTGCAACTCTTTCAAAATCCTTGTGGTTTTTATCTTTAAATTTTTTTATCCAAATAGAAAAATGATTTTTTTTTCTGCCGAAGTGATATTTTTATATGAAACATTCCTTTGGTAATACTTTTTTAATAAGGATACAATTAAATAATATTTAAGCAATTCTTTTAGGAAAAAGGATGTTTTGAAATTGATAGAATTCGATTCAAATGCTATTTTTTCCCTTTAAACCTTCATCACGGAGTTGAATTTTTCGGAATATTTCAATTCAATTTCAAATATTTCAATTGTTTAAAACTCAATTATCTGTCAGTTCCCTCAAAACAACTTTTTTCTGATTATTTCTTTTTTTATTTTCGAATTTCAAAAAATAATTATCATCGACAATAAATTCTTCCAATTATTTAAAAAATTAAAATCTATGATATTCTTAACAATTTACTTTTAAAATTCGATTATTGTTTTAAATTTTAAGCTTACTTTTTATTTACTTTGTTCCAGAATATTCATAATAGAACTGTTTTAGGAAATCAATTGATTTACAACAAAGCCAATTAATATTTTCCTTTGATTTGTGCTTAAATGAATTAAGAATAAAGTTAACAGAAAAAAAATAAATAAAATAGATAGATAAACAAGAATATAAAAACTTACTGAGCTAAATTAGCAAAAATAAATAAATTAACATATAAATAAACAAATAAATAAATTAAGGCACAAAAATTCCTATACTTATTGCTTTCTATGGATTAATCAAACAAATGCAAAATTTAAAAATGCAACGGTACATAACAGTGTTTCACTCTATTAGGCGATCTTCAGTTAGGAGCTGAAGAATATTTTCTATAATTGTTTTTCTATAATTCCAAGCAGGTCTTTCCAAAGTCAACAGAAAGGTCGTTTTAAATCTGGGGTTGAGTAATAAATTAACAGTTCCAGATGAGAGTCCCATTCAGAGGATTACAGAAGATAAGTTATAAGTCCTTCCATAAAACGGCAGCTGTTTCTACGAAAGAAGTTGGTGCAAAGGATTAACTCAATTCCAAAACTGTCGTCGAGGGTCTGATTTAAACGATACAAAATATAAACAGCATATTGGACTTCTGTTTATTTTTACTCAAATTCTCTTAAATCAGAAGGTTTCTAAAAACTCTCAACTAAACATGGCTTCAACGAAAGTCAACTGGTGGAATCTTTAAAATGAGTTATTTATTTTTTTCTGTTTGCTTTTATTTAGTTTTTTCATTCATATTCAGAATTACTATCAGCTAATAAAAATAAAAATAATAAAAGATTTTCCTGAAGTTTAGTTGAAATTTAAATATTAAGCAAAAAAAAAAAAAATATTCTATTAAGAATAACGAAATATTGAATTAGGAAATTTCAAAGGGGAATTAACGAAGGCTGACAAAAAAGATTAAAAGATTAAAAGAAAACCTAATTAATTAGATTTATTATATAACTAAGAAAAACAGTAATTTTTGATTATCATGATTATTATTTTCTATTTATTACTCTACTAAGTTTACACAAATGTGGATTTATCATTACATTGGATGTATCAAGGCAAAAAAGCGGTTTCCCAGTCTACAGTGAAGTGACTGTGTAGTGACAGTGTCATTCTGTTTTCTAATGGCTTGCGGCCGCCATGTTGTTCCCAAACACAACTGTCTTTGGAGATCTTACAAAAAATAAAAATAAAATAAAATAAAAAGCATACTCGCACATAAATAATGAAAAAAAAACAAAACAACAACTTATCTCATTGAAACTAAAAGTTATGAAAACTACTAGAATTGATAAATTTAATTTAATTACAAAACAACAATTAGAAAAAAAGTAGTTAAAAATGTGTATTTTCAAAAAAGTCTTCATTCAAAACTTAATTTATACAGAATTTCCTTTCAGTTGCTTGGCGTTGAATTTATAGAATGAACTTCTTTAAATAACTGAATAATTAGATATTAAAAAAATGCAATGAGGGATTTTTTTTTAAATATCCAATTATAATGACCAACTCCCCGTTCAGATCCAAGTTAAGAACTAAATACAGTCGGATCTCTATTTAACGAAGTCGCTAAATCCCGAAAAAAAGTTCGTTATATGGAAAATTAAATAGAGATTCACCTTTTAAAATTACTTTAAACTACATAAAACAGATTTAAAATACATAAACAATAAATATTATTAAAAAAAGTAATAATTTTAATGACATAAGGCACACATTACCACATGCGTACTGAAATTAGACTTTTATTAGTAAAATTAAGTAAATTTTGTGTGAGTTTTGTTTTTGAAAAGTGTTTTCGCTCATAGTACGTCTCGCAATGCATCAATGCATCAAAAACCCCTTCAGGCGTATTTTCTTCAAATTGTAATCCGTGTTGGATTATTTCAAAATGATTTTAGTATTTCATCATACGAAGGTTTTTTGATTTCATCATGATCATTTCCATTTTTATCATCTTCGTCTTCATCGCAATTCATAGCTGTATTATATGTAAAGTTCCCATATTTTCTTAGTAGATCCTTTCTTTTACAGCCTCTACCATTAAATATTCCTAACATCACACCAAAATTAAAATGTAAACTACATTTAATATCAAAAAAGCA
>JAFIDM010012231.1:1425794-1447034 GCA_023159025.1 Thereuonema tuberculata | reverse complement strand
AAAAATGTATTCATCTTTTTTACAATTGCTTGATAATGACTGTTCCAACTTAAGTATTCATCAAGATAGATACCTAGGTATTTTTGTACCTGTACTTTTTCAATTTTTTGGCAATTACATAGTAGATTAGAATTATATATTCCTTTACATTTTGTATCATGCAGAATAATTTCTACATTTTCAATTAACGGTTTATTTTTTGTTTTGACTATTATCAGTTTTGTTTTTTTAAGATTTATTGTCATTTTGTTTGCAATCGACCAAGAAATAATAGAGTTTAAATCAGTCTGTATTTGGTTTCGTGCATTTGTTAAATTTTCATTATCATTAAGCAATAATACATCATCTGCGTAAGAATAGATTTTAGAATGGGATATGTTGTCAAACATTGAATTTGTATATAAAATAAAAAGCAGCGGTCCTAAATTTGATCCCTGCGGAACCCCTCTTTTTAAATTAAAGAGCTTACTGTAATTATTTTCAATTTTAATTCTAAATTTTCTATTTTGTAGATAGTTTTCCATCAATTTTAAAAAATTGCCTCTAATACCAATGTTATTAAGTTTCTGTATTAAAAATTTATGATCAATACTATCAAATGCTTTAGTGAAATCTATGAAAATTATTAAATTTATTATACTTTTATTAAGATTTTTATTTAATTTATTAGTAAGATTATTTAATAATAATGAAGTACTTTTATTTTTTTGATAGGCAAATTGATTTTCGTTAAGTATATTTTTATTGATTACATAATGATAAATAGAATTTGCAAGATATTTTTCAACAATTTTCGATACATTAGAAAGAATGGATATAGGTCTATAATTATTAAAATTTTCTATATTACCACCTTTGGGTAATGGAATAATCTTGGCAATTTTCCAAGAATTTGGAAACCTTTGGAATTTTAATATGTATTATTTCATATAATACTTATAATATATAATATACGAATACTGACAACAACTTCGTGAAAAAAAGCATTAAGGATTATTATTTAATATTACTTCATGAAACACGATTGATTGATAAAATATTGTAGACATCTGATCAAACACTAGATTAGATCGATCCAAATTTTAGACTCACCCAAAGTTTTGCAAAGTTTTTAAAGGAAAAAAAAAGTGAATATTGAACAAAATATTTCAAACAATACTTTCGAACTAGGAAAAAAAAACGTATTATCAAGAGATGAGAATCCCCCCCTCCCCCCCCAAAAAAATACATAAATACAACTTAGAAAAAAAAACTGAAAGAAAAACAAAACCTGAAAATAAATTTTTATAATTTTTATGTAATTAATAAAAGATCCATCTTCACTTCATTTAATAATATTGCCAAAATTGGAAGGGGGCCGTCCATTAATTACGTGAGGCGTTTTTTAAAAAAATTTGGCCCTCTCTCCCCCTTGGTGAGATTTGGTGAGATGTGGTGGGACATCCCCGCCCCCCTCACGTGAGATTTCAAAAAGTCAAAAAATCAAAAGAGTTCATAAAGTCAATATTACAAAATGTTTTAATCTATTATAATACGTATATTCTCTGAATGAAAAAGTTGACGTGAGATTTTCGTTGACCCCCCCCCTCCCACTTGGTGAGATTTTGCCGGACCCCCCCCCTCCTTTTGACCTCACCTAATTAATGGACGACCCCAAGGAAGGGTTTTAATTTTCAGGGTCTAAAGTTAAAAAAGAATTCCTCTTTTCAGTTAAGGAAGATAAGTTCTATAAATATATTTTTTCACTGAAAATTCCTTCTTAAAATTAGGGTGCATTTTATACACCGATAAATACGGTATTTACTTGGTCATATCAAAAATAAAGTTCACTTCCACATTAGTTGATTTTTGTTTCTAAACTAGATTAAAAATTTGTACAAAGATTTTATAAATTAAAAGAAAGGAAATTGTTGCTGACTTTTTAAGTTAAATGGTTTTATTCTAGCAATAGCGTCTCTGTGTAGAAATATTTTTCTGCTAGTTCTATTTTATATTTCCTTATTATAATATTTAAGTTTAATGAAATTAATATGTGCAAGAAACACGTGACAAAATAAATTGATAAAAGACAGAATATTTTCGACCTTCGAATATTCATGATTCAAATGAATAAGGATTCAAAATATCTCTCTCTCTCTCTGAATATACAGCTTAATTTCAGGTCAATTTTGTATAGTGAACTCAGTAAAATAATTAAACTTACAATAAAATATATAAAAAACAGTAAAACTACCTTAAGTTTATGGTAATACATAATCCTAACAGCAGCACTTATATAAACACTTAATACATCTTATATTAAGTAATATAGGGTAATATATTCTAACATATGTATTCTAATATGTACTAATATTCAAGATGGCCATAATTAAGACGTTGGAAGCGAAAATATAGCGGATGAAATTGAACCAAACTTGATATAAGTACAGTCTATAATTTGCGGCTTCGATTTAAATATAGGGGAAGGTGTTGTACCTTTGACCAGTTTTCACTAAATGAATTTTATAATTTTTTGTACTCAAGTAAATCCTTACCTGAATGGATAGAAGTGATCTTCACTCATCTTGCCATAAATTGCATGTGTTTTATATATTATATTTTGAGTATAAATATTTTACTTTTATTTTACAAAAAAAATATACCTTGTGGTCAAAGGTACAACTACGTGTTGTACCTTTGACCGGAGGGTATTGTACCTTGACCAGGTGGTAGTAGAAACTGACAGTTAGATACAAGTTATTTAATTAACATTTTTATTCAGAAATGTATACATTTGACAAATATATGCAATTCAAAGTAGAATAATAAAACATGAAATAAATTCTAATGGCTTAAGTAGCCTACTCCTGCCCATTTACTCTACATTATACAATGAAAAATCAATGTCAATCTTCAAAAAATAGACATTCTTTTAGTCGAGCTGTGCCACAAGCCGTGATTGGATTTGGTAGCCTGGCCACAATATCTTGTAGTTCTATGTCGAAGAGCTAGTTATCTTCTTGGATGAATTTCGCCATCTTTGATAGTTTTTTCAAATATTTAACTTTAAAATAATCACTTGCTGCTTCCTTTATTTGGGCCACAAAGTATTTCTTGTTTGTTTGTTTTTTTATTGTCAGCTTGACAAGGACATAACTTTCTTAAACTAAATATTCTTTTTCAAAGTTTAATTCCTTCTCCAACTCATGGTATTCATCTGAAAGATCAAAAATACTTTCCCCTGATGAATATTCAATAACAGACTCAAAGTCGTGGACAAACAATCAATTGTTTACTTTCTTTGGATAAGATTTGGTGAAAAAATAAAAATTTGGCAAAAAATATTTAAATTTCCATCTTACATAATGCTAAAATGACTGTAAGTAAAAACATTTACATATTATTAAGTAATGTTATACCTTTGACCTGGTCAGAGGAACAACACCCTGCTGTGATCAAAGGTACAACATCAGTCAAACTTACGTTTCACGCCATGCTACAATTTTTAGGTTAATCCAGTCATTGTAAAAGTTTTAACAATTAATCTATAGGCATATATGTATTACTCATTATTGTTAAAATAACAATCAAAAGAAAACGAACAATGTTATTAAAGAAACATGCACTTGCAAAATACTTACTTTTCGGTGATGGAATTGGAAAAATATTTTTCACTCCTTGCAAGCCAAAGATCTAACTGCTACTGAAGGTTTAAAGGCGCAAATAGTGGGAATATTAGACATTAAACAGAAAAGCTTTTAAAGTATGCTGATAGATGACAGCACAAGCAAGGGTGGTCAAAGGTACAATCGGTCAAAGTTACAACACCTTCCCCTATATATAAAAATATACGCAAAAATATATGCTTCTTTTGAGATTTTTGAAAGAGTATTGCTTAGAAGAGACAGTACAATTAATTTTCGTATTCGTCTAAATTACAGATGTAGTTCAATACATCCTCTGTTCAGATGTTATAAGAACTGCAGTCTGTGAACGACGTTTTCTACAGTGGAAACCTACATTCATTTGAATCACATGCTACATTATTCTGTCTTTCAAGGTTGCTAAATCAGCAACATGTCCTTGATAAACCAAGTTTTGTCTCACATACAAAGTCACAGAAGTTGAGATCTGACAAATAAGTTGTTCGTGGCGTGGAAAAGGAATCGATGACTGATCAGTCTGTTTTCTGTAAATTGTCCTAATACTCGCTGTATCGATTGGATTGTATGGATGTAACAGAATCGAGGTATCTTTGCTGCTGCAGTTGAAGAACTAAGGAGTTTAACTTCATCTCTCGATATCTAGCAGGATAGATGGCACAAATCAGTGATTCTGTAGAGCGAATTTCTTTGAAAACAATGCGCACTGATGCGATGAAACCACTGTCACTTTCGATGAGAGTAAAGGGCTCTTACGGAACAAAAAAGACTTATTCACAACCCAAATGCGTGTGTTCTACTGCCATTCAAATAAAAATGTTCCTCGTCATTCCAAAAGATTGTAAAAGGCCAAGCCTCATCCATCTTCCTTCTAGTTAAGAATGTCAGGCAAACTTCAGTCGGGATTCCGCTCATCATGAATCAAAGCTTGAGTTTGGGAGATCTTGTAGGGAAAAAATTCAATACTGGACGCAGAATTTTCCGTACAGTTGAGAATGGCATATCCAGATGATGTCTGAGTAGGGATCGACCCTTGTGCGTTGTTCCTTCAGTGTTCCATCGCGGCTGTTGAAACTTCTTCACCTCATCTGACCTTACTGCTAAACGTTTATCCACTATTTTCAAATTCTAAAACCATTTTCTAAGATTTTTGTAATTGTCATAGGATTTTTTTCTCCTTTGCTTCAAGTGCTGGAATTCTCGAAGCGCGGCATTAGCGTTGTTGATAGCAAATCAACGTTCAGGTAATTTGAGAACCATAGAACTTCAGACTTATCAAAATGACGTGGATCAGTTTTCGTCTTTCTTATATCCATCTATTCGTCATTAGCAATCCTGAGATTATGCAAATTCAAGCACAAAATTTCCTCTGGTGGCAATATATTTTACTATTTCTTTTTTATTTATAAATCGAAACTCTATCTTGAGGGAGAATTACACAACGTTTGGTTCAATTTCGTCCATTCCTATATCGTTCCAATGCTGTTTAATTATAGCCACCTCCTCTTTAATTACAGCCACTTTATATATTTGTGGTTGTAATGAGAATAAAAACTAATTAATGATCAGGAAAATACTAATGTTTAATATGAAAATAAGAATTAATTGTAAATGTTTACTTTTTTTTTTTTTACCTAATGATTAAAACGTATTTCACAGTTTTATACTTAATGTCAACTTCAGAATCAATGCAGCAGAGAAATTGTAATGTTTAATATAATATTTATTATATGTCTATTTCCTCATGTAAAAGAAAAATCTATAAAAAAAAATGTTCAGTTTCAATAAAAAGGGAGAATGCAGAATGACTTATTTTCCCATCACGGTTGGCCTCACTGTAAACACATTCCAAAATAAAAAGATCTATTACAAAGCTTTTTTTATATTAAGCTACTTATCAGAAAATAAAGTGTTTGTTTCATCAGAAAGTTTTGATCTTAAATGAAATAGCTCTTAAGAATAAAGTCAATAAGCTAAAATCTAAACACAAAGCCACAAATATAAAGACTATAAAATCAAAATTAAATAGGCATCACAGCTATTAAAGGCCATACTTATAGGACCTTAATAACCTCTTCATTATTATTAGAAATGCAAACAAGACGCATTAACCTCCCATTGTTTCTAATCCTATTACGCATCACTTCGGTGTCTAGACTTAATTTGGATGATGAAAAACCGAGAACATTTCAAATTCGAAGTTATATCATTTGAAATGTAATTTCTAACTTTTCGTTTTGTGATTTAATATTAACTATTTGAAAAATCACCAATTATAACTCAAAACATAAAACAATGAAAATGAAAAACAACAAAACAAAAAACACTTAAATTTTTCATCTAAAAGAATTCAAAACTTCGGAATGAAAACTTAAAAATTCATATCTTAAATTACAGTATTTGACAATTATTTTTTGGTGTGAAATTTTCATTGATGGTTTGCAGAAAGGCAAAATGAGATAAATTCAAAACAGAAAAATTCTTGTAAATTTTTTGGCTATGAAATTTTCTATCAGGATAACTTGAAAAAACAATTGTTTAATAATTTGTGGATTCATTTCCGAGTGTTTTTCTAAGCTTAGAGTCAACTCTGATAAACTTTTAACAAAAATTAAAATAATAACAACAAATAAATTGAACGAGGCAGACCTATTCCAAGAAACTACTGCTACCTTATTAGACACTGCTTTCAATTACGAGATTATAAGAAATGTGTAATTTGAGCCCTGAAAGCCTTTATTTATTCAGTAATTGAGTATTTAAAAATGTTTATTTTACTTTTAAAATATAGTAGACATTGTAATACGGTATATTATAAAATACATTAGATACTGTAATACGGTGTATTACAAAGTACATTAGACATTATAATCACAATAAAAAGAAAAGTCTCTCACTGACTAACTGATCAACGCCCAGCCCAAACCCTTGGACCTAGAAAGCTGAAATGTTGCACAGAGGTTCTCTTTATGATGTAGACAAGGAATAAGGCCGGATTTTTCGAAATTCCCACGGGATAGGGAATAAAGAGGATTTATATTTTCGCTTTAAAGTTGCCTTATTTCCGTAACTATAATTATTAGATACTTCAAATTTGGCGTATAAGTAGGTAATTATAATCACTAACAACGTTTTTCAGGATTTTTCGAAACTCCCACGGGATAGGATACAAAGCGTTGCTTTGAAGTTATAAAAGCTGAAATTTTGCTTTCGTTACTATTGTTAGGTTTTAGGATTTTTTATTATTTCCTCGGGGTAGGAAATTATTATTATTTATTAGTCTCTAATAAATATGTAAAGGAGGATGTTTGTGGGTTTGTTTGTTTGTTCGCTATACACTCTTAGGTCCTGTGACCTATCTGGACGATTCTTTGCAGAATTACTCTTTAGGACCATGCGAAAAAAAACGGGCTAGCTTGGAACCTGGGCACAGAACCCCCAGGGGATGAAAAGGGGTGAAATCCGTGGAGTAGCCTCACAAATGCACCTGGTGGTGACAATGAGAACTGCAAAAATATTGTTGTGCAACATTTGGGACTAAAATATTGTTATGCCTAATAGCGCTGCATATACAACTGGCGGCGACAATGGGAATTACACAAATATTGTTGTGCAACACTTGGAACTAAAACATTGTTGTGCATAATAGAGGGGTTTTCGGGATTGATACAGATTTGTAATGATCAGATAATTTTTTACGAATTGGGAAAGAGTAACGACGTTCGAATAACCTGAAACTAGGGTTATAAACGGAAGGGAGAAGGAAAGAAATTGGTGGGAAGTCTTATATTCTCCGATCTCGACATTAATTTCATATCTAGGAATCTCGAGTTACAAAAATTCCGATAACCTTTGAACTAAGGGTGTATACGGGAGGGCAGTGAGTGGATAGGCAAACATAAGGATACTTCTACGGGGTTTTCAGGTTAGATATAGATTTGTAATGAGATCAGATCTTTTTAGTTATTTTTTTTTTTTTTTTTTTGATCTCGGAATTGCAAATTCGTCATCATCCACATTAGGATATTTGTTTTTTGTAACCAGAGCGAAGAATGGATCTTTTTGCTAGTATGGTATAAATTATTATAAAATAAATTAGACATTGTACTACTATATATTATAAAATATATTAGATATTGTAATACCGTATATTATAAAATACATTAGACATTGTATTACCATATATTACAAATTAAATTATACATTGTAATATCGTATATTATAAAATACATTAGGCATTGTAATATCATATCTTGATATTATAAATTAAATTATACATTGTAATACCGTATATTATAAAATATATTAGAAATTGTAATACGGTATCTTATAAAAAGGATTAGACATTGTAATATGGTATATTATAAAATATATTAGAATTATAATATGGTATATTACAAAATACATTAGACATTGTAATATAGTATATTATAAAATAAATTAGACATTGTAATATGTTATATTATAAAATACATTAGAAATTGTAATATGGTATTTATTATAAAATACATTAGACATTGCAATACCGTATATTATAAAATACACTACATATTGTAATACTATATACTATAAAATACATTAAAAACTGTTATACCATAATACATTAGAAATGCTAATACGGTATATTATAAAATGCATTAGCATTGTAGTACGGTATATTGTAAAATACATTAGATACTGTAATATGGTATATTACAAAATACAGTAGACATTGTCATACAATATATTATAAAATACACTAGACATTGTAATACGTTATATTATAAATACATTAGACATTCTAATACGGTATATTATAAAATACATTAGACATTGTAATGTATTATAAATCATTCTTGTTGATTTCATCCTCCAAGTGACACTTTTTCATTGAGTGAAGATAATGAGAGAACTAACTATTTGAAGACATTTTTTCTTTCAAATTAAATGGATGTAATAAAAGGAGATTTAAACTTATCCATACTGTGTGTAGAAATATTAAAATGGAGGATCAAACACACAAATACAAAAGATAAATAATAAATATAGAACTTCATTACATGTTACAAAGGTATGTCACCTTTTTCTTCAGATGATACAAAAGATAATAGAAGGAAAAAATAGGCCTAACTAATAACGTACAAATATTAGCAATACAAATATATAACAAATCACTAATGTACGAGATTCTGATAGCTAACAATGTAACAAAACTATCGTAGGTTGTATTGTAAAGCATTTGTAATTGATAATAACTGATAATAAAAGCTAATGATAATAACTGTAGATATTTTGGAGAAACGAAACGTAAGGCCAAGATCCGCAAGAAAGAATATAATAGGGATATTAGGCAAAATAACTTACAGTATTTAACGGCCATACACTATCGAGATACTAGTCATAAATTATTAGTTGATAATCCCATTATTTATGGTGTTGAAAAAGATAATTACTTAAGAAAATTTCATGAATCACTATTAATCAAAGCAAAAAAATACTACAATACCGACGTATCAATCCCAAATGCTTTACAATACAACCTACAATAGTTTTATTACATTGTTAGCTATCAGAATCTCACACATTAGTGATTTGTTGTATAGAGGGGATCGGGGGAAAACGGCAATCGGGGGATGATGCCTATTTTTCTTGTAGTTCACACTGTTCCCCGCAGAATTCAGCACCGGTTGCTCCGCATGTTCTTGGCTTCAGTCCATTTGCAACGTTTCTTTTGTGTGTTTTCGTAAAGATATAACGAAAAATCCACGGTAAATACCAGAATTTCACTAGTAAAATTATTGCAGATGTTAAATTATATACTAATACTAAGTTCAACATGTATGTAGTTGTGAAATTTGACTTATTCGTGGTTTAGTTTAGATGTTAAGTAATGCATTGTGCTTGTGAACAGACTTCGTTCCGCCATGAGACGCGAGCCATTCGTATTGGCATCTCACCCCGATCATTGGGTAAGATGCAATTTTTTTTTCGGGGTAAGTTGCACATTTTGTGGAATATATAAAACAACTAAAATTATTTATTTATTTCATAGAATATGCCAAGAAACTATATAAGAACGTCAAATAGAGGCCAGTGGATAAGGATAAGGATATGGATATAAGAGGGTCAGCTAACAGCCGTTATTCACTCAGACCTCACACATGGGTCCATTGTGTACCCTCATAAAACATTGTTTAAATCAATGATTCTTCTTCAACGTGGGATTGAGTTTCCAATGAGAGGCCAGTGGAATGAGGAAAACCTTCGGCTATGGCCCATGTCGCTACTGGAGGAATGAATTGTTTTCAGGCGTCTAAAGAATATGGTATTCCTTACCGTACTTTAAAGAGGATAATAGAGAACAAATGTGATACTAAAGGAGGCATGGGACCACAGAGTAAGCTTTCTACAAGGCGATGAGACTTTGGACTGACTCTCACCCTGGCAGGAAAGTCACTAGATTGCAGTTTGGTCCATTTCTGAAGTAAGCATGGCAGCTTGCTGCCACTTCAAAGAATGCCTGCAGTGGATTCGAACACTGTGGCATATATCCGTTCAATCCACAAATTATACCCGAAGAAGCGTTCTTGGTTTCAGATATGGTACTGAATTCTAATCATGAGAAACAAACACCTCAGTCAGGTAAATCGTAGATCTTCTATAAGATATCACAAAAACTTTATTAAAACTCCAAAATACTGCACCACAGACCAATATTTCGTCTTATTTTTCAAAGACTTCCTCAAGGTTTTTGGTAAACATAATAAACAAATAAATAAAATAAAAAATAAAGATCAAAATGGAAAGAGAAATAACCTTCTCAAACCTTTACAAATCAAACCTTGAGGAAGTCTTTGAAAAATAAGACGAAATATTGGTCTGTGGTGCAGTATTTTAGAGTTTTAATAAAGTTTTGTGATACCTCAGTCAGGTAATTACCTATCTTCAGTTGAGTCCTTGGATTCACCACGCCAAGGACCTTCTTCGTGTGTGGTTTCTACATGCCTAGGACCTTCTTCAGTTGTGGATTCGCCAAACACAGAGACTTCTTCCTTCGAAGAGATTGCGCCAGTCCCAATTCTAAAACCAGCACAAAAAAGAAGAAGAAATACTACCACAGTCTTGACAGAAAAGCAAAATGTTGAAAGGGTCATACTTCGACACGAAGAAAAACGTCGCCGTCCTGAAAAACGTGAACAACGTCCAAACAAGGACAACAACAAGTGCATTGTGTGCAAAAAAGACTACTAAGACTGAAATGGTCCACAAGTGGAATGGATCAAGTGTATTAATTGTGAATTGTGGTTGCATGAAACAATGCACTGACGATGATAATATGTGCAATGAATGTGCAAAAGATGTGTAGAATTAACTGAGATAATTGTAGCTGATATGTATATGATAAAAATGATATTGTTTTTTAAAAAAATGATTTTGCCATCTTACCCCGATGTCTGGGGTGAATTGCCTAATTTACTGCCCTGCATATAGGACCTTTTAACAGGGCAAATACACAATGTTTCATTGAAAGATTCAAGAAGGTGTTTTCTTTAGCCTTTCAGAATATGTGATAAAATTTTAAAATTAAAATGTTAATTTTTCTTCAAAATATTTAAGTCCAAAACAAAAATATAGGCAACTTCCCCCGATTCACTCTATTTATATTGTTAATATTTGTACGTTATTAGTTAAGCATATGTTTTTCCTTCTATTATCTTTTGTCGCATACCTTTGTAACATGTAATGAAGCTCTATATTTATTATTTATCTCTTATATTTGTGTGTTTGGTCCTGTATTTTAAAAGGAGATTTAAGTAAGAAAATTATTTTTTAAGTGGTTTTTGCCAATAATGTTCACTACTTTATTGTGTAAACGAGACAGCTAAGTGATACACGAATACAGAGGGCAATGTTGTTATAGGGTCGCGAAAGGTAAAGTGTTTCGTAACAAACGGGACCAAGATGAGATCGTACTCGTTTGGGTTATAGCCAATCATCAAGAACTGTAGGAGAAATCAGACATCTCTGACATCAGCAGGCAAACGAAACATGCTCCTCAGTCAAAAGCTTAACCACTTACACCTAACTCACGAAATAGGAGTAGAGATAATTATTTGGAAGGTTTTCCTCTTTTTCACCTTTTTTTTTTATTTCAATGCTTTTGAAAACAGTTAACTAACATTCTTTTTTTAATCTTGGTCATTCTTTCTCTCTTTCTTTCTTTCATCAAACATCCATGGACCAATTTTAACGGAAATTCGGGTTATTTGCCCCCAGAACAACTTCGGACCCTTGTGTGTTTACGAGTGCGTGTCTGTTTATCTGTTCCTGTGAATTTCGTGAAGAAAAATAATTAATCAACCTCCATTAAACTTTATTTTTACGAATTCAGAATTATTCTATCGATTTGAATAGATATTGGAATAAATGAATCCATTCGAAGGGGAACTTTTCAATAAGGCGAAATACTGAAACGTTCAAAAAATTCGTTGATGAAGATTAAAGTTGAAATTTGAAAGTTCAATGTCCTTCTTGTTTATCAACTTCCCAATAAGAGTCAAATACTTTTGATTAACTCTGTTAATAACAGATATTGCATGAAATTTCAAAATAAATTTACAATTGTTTGAACATCTTTTTAAATTTTGGTTATTAGGCCTCTAACTTTAAGGTTCACTTTTCTTAATAATACTGATTAATAAATTTATATTATTTCTTGAGTCAATCACTTGACACAGAAATCAAAGCTGACATTGTAATGACTATAAAGCATTTTCACTGCCTGTGGGTATTTTCTTATTTATTTATTTCTTATTTTCCACAAAAAGGAGATGTTATATTGTTCTAAATATCTGTATAGATACGAACGATCTGTTTTAATTTAATAGAAACTAAACCTCAACATATAAAAATAATTAAAAGTCAAAATCAATAATTAAGATCACTCAGAAATCCGTGATAGATCATGAGAGGTTTCTGATCTGCCCTATTTTTTTTAATGTGATATTTGACGTTGAATTTAATTTTTGATAACTCACTTCTAAATGGTCTTCTGTTTTGTTGTGGGATGAAATGTAGTTGTCTTCTTTCACCACATTCCTACTATACATTAAACGTGAAATAAATTGAAGGGCCCCCAAGGACAAAGGTGTTAAGTAACATCTTGACAGTTTCGAGATATTTAAAGTTAAAGTTAAAGCTTGGCTGCTCCCTGAAAATAAGCTGTATATTGTTCACAATAAATTATTAACGATCACTAATATCTAAAAATTGTCCTGAAAAAACATGATTTTGTTGAAACCACATTTATTGGTCGTAACTCAGTCGTAAATGTACTTAACACCTTTGTCCTTGATGCAACACGCTCTTAAAACGGAAATAAGACGTCACAAAGGTGTTAAGTATAAATAAATTTTAATAAACATTATATTATACGAAGAGTAAATGAACAATACAAAATTACGGTTCACTTGTGCGATTGATTTCATTGTAGAAGCCTTGATACACGTCAGGTATATACTCCATTTGCGTCTTCAAGTCTTTAATTTTTTCTTCTAAGATAATGTTGTGCTGTCTAACCTTTTTCAGAATGTAGTTTGTGATATCTTTCTTCCCACGAACTCGAAACAGGTTTACTTCTTTAAAAATCTTCGCTTTCATTGAAGGATTTCTTGTACTTGTATGACCCAAACTTATTAGGCCTTATTCATCTTACCTCCTCTCTGAATGATAACTTCTCCTTGTCAGCATTTAGCAAACGAATAATAAAATCCAGGCCTGATTGTAGACTATCTGTGTCAGAAAACTTTATCTGTCATATCAGTTACTACCATTTTTCTTATCAACTGCATCAATAATGGTCCTATAAGTATCTGCCGAGTATATTTTCTCATATTTTTTGACGACTTGCTCAATACGACCGAAATTTCTACCGCAATCTAAATATGTATGCCCTACAATTGGAAATTTTTGGTCAACTATAAAAAATATACCTTTCCACACGAGGTAATTCCAGAAACATAAAGAGTAAAAAAAAATTATTTTGGCCGCCGCAAGAATCTCACCAAGTAATGAGGTGGTTGTGGTTTCGCGCACTGATCTGTATAAATGCCCAAAGAGACTGACTACTTCATGACTACCTCGTGAAGATATGTTTTCGGTCCATGCTTTCATGTATGCCTGCTCTCCTTCACATGATGAAATGTATGCTCAAGTTGTAAAACCATAGCTGTCTTAAATAGAACATTATTGAAGTGCTCAATTTCAGCAAAGGCTACTTTGCTGCATGTCAAAAGTTATATAACATTTGATTGGATCTTCCTTAACAGATTGTTTGTCCTTTTTTTGCTGTTCTTAGTCCTCTTCATACTCTTTCTTGTGTGTTTCGCCACCCTTACCCGAATCGCATGTTTTACATGTATCACTCTTTGGAGATCCAAACGACAGATTAAATTCTGTCACAAACACCTCACTGTAGCAGCACTTCGATGCCCACTCATTTTCAGGTATGTCGGTGTTAGTGCAGCTAAATAAGTGGGTTCGAGTGTCACTTTTCACAATATCAGAAATTTTGTTGTGGGGAGCATTTCTTCCTGTTTTGATTGGGTTAGGAGTTGACTTTCCAGACGCAAGTTGCTTTTGCTGAAGATCTACTTTTTTTCTCCCAACTTGTAACAAGTTGCAGGAAGCTAACTTGCAAACCCTCTGTGTTTTCTCATCAATTGTCACTGAATAAATGTACGTAGCTGACCATCGTTTATCTGCAGTCGCCTTAAATCGGGCCACAGGCAGCAAGGTAATTGATTTAAAGATAATGGCATTTTGTGCCTCGTACGATAATTTCTTAAACTGTTTAAATATTTTACCTCTTCCTTCTTCTGGAAAGTTATCAGAGAATTTGTATCGACATTTTTCATGGCAAATTATACTCCTTTTTACTTTTTGTGCTGGAACTATAAATCCGTTCCTATTCACATACTCCTTCCCTGCTGCCCGAGCTTCTTTTGCAATGGTTTTTTTTTCCAATTCTTAGGATTTCATTAAATGACCGATGGCTAAGATAGACACTTTCAGAAACTTCTAGTGTACTGGTGTTTAATTCTGATTTTTCTTCCCATTCGTTTGCTTCTAGTGCTGTTGTGCAATTGTACTCTTCTGAGCTTCGTTTCTCATCTCCAAAGAGTTTTTAGCCATGTGGTGTCCCTACTCAACATACCTGACAACATAGGCTGACGTTTTGCTTGTTTTAGGGGGCTGCTATTACGTCGAAAGAAGCTCCATCTACGCTTAGTTTTGGACTTAACACCTTTGCACTTTGAAATTTCTGTAGCTCAGGACCCAACTCATGCCCAAAGGTATTAACTGTACTTAGCACCTTTGTACTACAAATGAAGTAATTTTTTATTGTTACTTAACACCTTTGTACTGAAGTAATTGTTTAAAAAATATGAATTGACATTCCATCTTTTGCCACCAGATGGGCTATCATTTAACACCTTTGTTTATGCCTATAACAGAAATTTCATGAAATTGTCGCTTAACACCTTTGTCCTTGTGGCCCTTCAATTATTAGATGGTGAACTATGCGATAGCTGTTGTTTAATTTTATTACTATACACCCTGTAAGAAAGCATAAACTCACCCAAGTATTTCAAATAACTTTTCATTACATGATTCGTTTACTTCCAATTTTTTTTCTTAGTCTATTGAAAAGAAATTAATTAATGTACCATTTAAATATCTCAAACATTTTGAGTATTTTTTAAATTAAAAAGTAAAATTAATTTTCAACTGTAAAGAAAATATAAACTCGCTAAGAAATGTTTTGATTTTAACACCTGCAAAGTAATTGGAATATCCCAAATTTGTATAAAGATAACAAAAAGTGGCTAAAGTATATAATCCATTCATTTTCGTAGCAACATACGCCACTACTTTAACATGCCTCGTAGAAATTCATTAACTGACAAAGAAATACGAAAAATTCATTTTCTCCTTGCTCAAAAAAGGTCAACAAGGCAAATAGCCTCAGAATTAAATCGTTCACAGACTGTTATTCAAAATGTCATCAAGAAAGGTGATAGTTATGGAACCACAAAAAGACCAGGTAGAGCTCCAAAACTCACACATCGGGACCACCGGAGAATTTAAGATCTTGCTGCGTCTGATGAGATGTCCACTCATGAAATTGCTCGTGTGTTGCCAAAGACTGTATCTCACCAAACTGCATGGAAAAGCTAAACGTCAAATAATCACATGAAGTTTGTAAAACTGAAAGCTAAACCCAAGCTCACTGCCACTCATCGTTCCAGCCGACTTGACTGGGCTCAGAAAACAGTGAAATGGCATCAAAGGTGGAACGAAATAGTTTTGTTCTGATGTAAAACGTTTCTGTTTTGACGGCCCTGACGGATATTCCGATACTGGCATGATGTACGCACTCCATCGAAGAGATTAAGATTAAGCAGACAACAAGATGGGGTTGGAATGATGGTGTGGCAGCATTTGGGCAGGAGGTAAGGCAGATATAGTGTTTGTGGAAGGCAAGATAGACTCGAAAAAATATCAGAACCTTATGTACGATCATTTAATACCATTTGGACCCCTTCTAGGAGGGCCGACTTGGCAATATCAACAGGACAATGCTTATATATATGCGTCAAACTCCATCAAAGCGTGGTTTAAAAAGTGAAAATTGGTGTCATTCCATGGCCCTCCCGTTCACCTGACATAAATCCAATTGAAAACGTCTGGGGTTGGGATGGCAAACATTGTATATGGCCAAAACAAACAGTATCACCGCTTGAATGATCTGAAGGTTGCAATTTGGAATGCCTGGGACCAGATAAAGATGTCCGATTTGAAAAATTAATTGGGACAAAATCTGACAGAATGATAGAAATTATAGAGAAGAAAGGAGGACCAACACGTTGTTAATTTCAATAATTTTCGAAATATTATGTTTTGAGTTTTCTTTACAGGTGAAAAGTGATTTTTATTTTTTAATTTAAAAACAACTCAAAATATTTGAGGTGTTTAAATGGTACAAGAATTTATTGGTTTTAAAAAGACTATGATAAAAAAAGGGAAGTAAACAGATCCTGTAATAAAAAGTTATTTGAAATACTTGGGTGAGTTTATACTTTCTTTACAGGGTGTATTAATGAAGATATGATACATAAAATTTATTTTAATAGCAAACTTCAGGCAAGCATATTGTTGATAGTCTAACAACAGTCTCAAAATAATATTTGCCAAATAAAATAATATTGGAGTTGGTATTTTGTTAATCTGTTTTGTTACTGAGGATCTGCTGTTGTCACACATTCAACTAAGCGAGTGGTGCAAAAATGTCACTGAGGACCAACCTATGATACTTATCTATTAATCCTTTATTTTCGTAGGAACTAAAGTCGTTATCTGCTAACAATTGTAATTACTCTTTCGATTATAAGAACGAAAATACCATTCTAATCCCGATCTAAAGTAAAAAATGTTTCAACAGCTGTAGCCTATTTTTTAAAACGTTTATAGACTTCTATTTGTCATGAATAAGTTGAATAGAAAAGTCAGCTAAAGCGAATTCTTTAGTTTAGAAAATAAATTGAATCGATTCGTAGAGGCGCAAACTCATCAGATGAAATCACAAAACAAATTAGAACAATTCCAACGTTTGACTGAGAATAACAACAACCATTGAATAGAGAGAATTGGTTGTTCCCATGATTATAAACTTATTTCTATCTTAAGATTAAGTGGTTTTTAAAAAGAAACAATAATAATAATAATAATAACTATTATTATTTCTAAACATCCGAATGAGGCTTAAGTCGTAAAAGATTAATTTTAGATCAAACTGGAAGGAATTTATTTCTAGTGAAAAACAATATTATTGCTGAAAACCTTCCACCTGTTTTTTCTGTTACTTCGATGTTTCCTTTCAATGGAGCGTCTTCATTGCAAAAAGGAAAAGAAAACTGTTCATACGAAGAAATATTTCTAACAACCTTAGAACGGACGGAGGTTTTGTTCTTATTAGAACAACTGAAGGAGATCCCAAAAGATTTCCACAGAACCAAGTGAAAGTAAAGGAATGAAATGGAAAAGCAACTCTTACATTTCCTCGGATTGAAAATAAAGTTCTACATAGCTAATACTCGGTGTCTCCATCTAGTGTCTGCTGTCTTAGTGCACAAACCCCCCCTCCGTTAAGCAATAAATAATGAAAAGTGAAAGCACTTTATTTATTGTGCTTTTCTAGTTTTTGGACTAATGTTTTTATTTTGTTTTTTTAATTCTCAGTTTAGAATTCCACAAAGAGGAATTGGTTTCAAAACAATAACACAATGAAATCTGATATCAATCACATATACACTAGATATCATTCAAAACTAACCTATTTTTTTATAGATTATTTTACTGTTTTTCACAGACTTAGACGTCTCCTAAGCATCGTTGAATGATTCCATAGCTACGTTTTTAGGGTTTGATTCCCAAAGTTGGCTTATTTTCCCTGCTACTTTGACTCCCATTGATCAGTTTTGTCTCTAGAAAGATTTGTCCGAAGGCTTTCTGATATCTTTTTAAACTGGTAGGAGTCTAGATTCAGCTATTATTGAAATACGGGTTACCAATAAACTATAACTAGTTGACCCGTGCGAATAATTCGCACCAAAAAAAAAACACCTTTGAGAAATATTAAACAAATCCAACAGCTGTCGTACGTTAGTTAAACATATTGTCAATAGCTGGCGCCTTTTCCATTTTTATAAAAAGGTTGACCCTTGCGAATAATTCGTATGGTATATTGAAATAATTCGCTATATTAGTATACTGGAATATTTACATGGTATATTGTAATAATTCGCATAATTCAGACATCGAATGGTAATGTAGAAATACATTATTGAACAGATTGCCTTCTACATTTTTATAAAAAGATTTTTAAATAAAGTTTTTTAGCGAAACCATCAATTTTAAAGAATTTGTTTATTTTTTTGTCATTAACGGTGAACGTAATCTTCAAAATGATATCTCAATCATTTGATTTTGATGTAGTATTAAGGGAACTAAACAAACAAACAAAAAAAAAAACCTTTAAAAAATAATATATGAGAAATTGACAAATTTTTGTTTTTTTATTCTAATAAATCGTAATTTTTATTAAAATAAAAAAATTTTTTATGTGTTCTTATTAAATAAACGATGGAAAATCATTTTAAAATGCATTTTTATTCAAAAAAGGATATATTTGAATTACGATGCTGCAGTGTTTCGGTTTCGAAAAATAAGCCGCTTCTGTTAAAGCATTTCTCCAGTTTTATAAAAAGGTTTTTAAAATTAAGTTTTTTAACGAAAGCATTAACTTTAAACAATTTGTTTATTTTTCGTCAGTAGCGGGGAACGTAATCTTCAAAATGATGTCTCAATCATTGATTTTGATGAAGTATTAAGGGAGATATGGCATACCGACAAAAAAACACCTTTGGGAAATAATATATAGTGATAATAAGAAATAAATAAAGTGTTTTATGTGTATAAATGTTTGCCTGTTCAATTTTCTCTTACAAAATATCAACAACTTAAGATCAACTGAATTTCAAAACAGTATCCAAGAGGTTTACTTCATATTTTCCCTTGTTATTAAATAAGAAATAAAAATAAGAGAATCAAACATTATTGGAATTTGGAAGCCCTGCTGTGCAGATGAACTTCTTTTTAACTCAAAAATATCTCGATTCAGAACCTCGATTCGTTTGGTTTTTTAATTCCATTTGAAATTGTGTTTGTGTTTGATCCGCGGTCGTAAACTGTCGCTGCAGAAATTTACGATAAATCTAATTGGTTGGTCGCGAAAGATTAGCTGTTTTTAATTCGAGTGATTCTTTGGTCCGAGCATTGTGAGATGGTGGGAACATTCCTGTGTTTGGACTCACGTGCGCACAGGTGTTTCAAGCACCCCTTGGGATAAGCTGTCAGGTGCAAGGAGTTAGTATGATTTACGGCGAGAAAAATCACAATGGTCCCAACGACAGCGCCCTCTCTAACCCCAATTCCAAAACGCCGTAATAACTTCATCACGACGAGTGACGTCATCCGTGACGAAAGAATGAATGACATCAGGGATCTTACAATGCCATCATTGGATTATTAACAAGCAATTGGAACAAATTTAGGCCAATAAAAAAAATTAGAATAACTTGAGCTGGAAAACAGAAATACTATAAATGAAATATTGATGATAAGAATCTCCTTCCTATGGGAACCACTATTTTGTGATCATCAAAACAAAATTAAAACAAGAATATATCTGGGATGCCTCTGAGGAACCTTGAGGATGGCAGTAAAAGTATTTCGAAGCCATTCTGACATTTCGCGTCAAAACAAACGGATTGTTTAGATGGTAAATGTTTACATGTTTATTTTGCCTGTTGTACAAGAAGAAGAAGAAGAAGAATTAAACTATCTAATTATTTCAATGAGCTTCATTTAAAAAACTATATTTGTAATTAAAAGTAAAATTTAAATGAAACTTCATTTAATTTTACCTCAAATTGTACAGTTTTTTCCTCAGTCTGATTGTAAAGAATGTAAGCGTTTGATCGATTGAGTCCCAATTCGGTTGCTCGTATTTTGCTATTCTAGATCTTAAGACTGAAACAATCTCTTGGTGTTATTAATCTTGAATATCTTTCACTAAATCAAATTTGGAATTAAAAGTAAAATCAATGTAAAATAACAATTTCTAACAAAGTCTTCATTATTTTCTTGTAGGATCCAAAGGAATATTTTTTGTTAGTAATTTCTGAAAGTCATATTGGTTTGATGTTTTCTTACTCTTACGAAGTGATCTGAAGTGAAGAAGCTTCAGAAACGTCCTGACACAAAGTGAATAGACCAAATATTTCCATAGAAGGTCTCTAAAGGAACTGATGGCGAAGCGTGCTATGAGACATTGAGACAGTGTCTACCCAAGAGATAGAGAGAATAACATTATTTGCAATTTTAAAATTTCACTCAAGGAAAATTTTGCGTCGTATCGGCTCACGCTGAGTCCAACGCTTTGAGTCCATTATTGCCCGCTGTGGCGCTGTCTGTTCGTGAGACATTTTCCTTTACGACTCCGTAAGAGGGCGCACCATACAAGATGTTGCTAGGACGCGCGCATGCGCCTCACAGGAAGCAGTTCGTGGGGTATATCCATCCTTGAAACATTCTTCTAAACGTCTCTTAACTGTTGAGTGTAGGATATTATAACGTATTTTGTACTCTTTGTCCACTACGAGATGAAACTTAGCCATGCCTCTTCAAACGGAGAATACATTTCACAAAAAGGTTATAAAAAAAAAATTTTGGAAAAAAAAACAAGATTAGGAAAAAATTTAAAAATACTTACTATTAAAAAAAAAATTATTTATAAAATAATTATGAATAACATTTATATTGTCAATAGGGGAAAAAAATAATCAAAATAATGAAAAAATAACTAGATACAATTGGTTAAAAATCTTTCAAATCAATAAAATGAATAATAATTTTGGTCTAAGATTGGAAAACTATAAAATATAAATTATTCAGTCAAATTAACTGGGAAAAATATAATTCTAAAACACTAAAAATT
>JAFIDM010012231.1:1386423-1396791 GCA_023159025.1 Thereuonema tuberculata | reverse complement strand
AATAATATTTATTTATTTCTTTTAAATAAATAATTGATTCACTACAATAATACCAAAAAAGATATCTGTAAGATCAAAAACGATACCAATAATACCAAACAGATATCAATAATACCAAAAAAGATACTAATAATACTATAAAAGATATCAATAACACCGAAAAAGATAACAGTAATACTGAAAAAGATATCAATAATACCATAAAAGATATCTATAATACCAAAAAGATACCAATAATGCTAAAAAAATACCTATAATATCTAAAAAAGATTCCGTCAATATCAAAAACGATACCAATAATAACAAAAAACATATCTATCATACTAAAAAAGATACCTTCAATACCAAAAAAGATACCAATAATACCAAAAAGATACCAATAATACCAAAAAGATACCAATAATACCAAAAAAGATATCAATATTAAAAAAGATATCAGTTATACTAAAAAAGTTACCAATAATATAAGGAAAAACATCTATCATACTAAAAAAGATATCAATACCAAAAAAAGATATCAATATTACCAAAAAGATACCAATAATACCAAAAAAGATACCAATATTAAAAAAGATATCAGTAATACTAAAGAAAGATACCAATAATACCAAAAATGATAACTATAATTCCAAAAAGATACCAATAATACCAAAAAAGATATCTATATTACTAAAATCTTTTATTTCTACGTTTGTCTGTCCGGCCAATTTTGTGTGAGAATGAAACGTCCGCGACAGAAATCGAACCTGCAACCCTCTGATCCGAAGTCAGACGTCTTATCCATTAGGCTACAAGCACTACTACTCACTTTATATTGTTTTTTGACTTATATGTCCATCTCCTTCCGCCCATCAATAATGAATATATTCAACCTTTTTTTGAATCTCAAGATTGTTTATTTATTTCCGATCCGTCTGTTTATTTGTAATTCGAAAAGGACAATTAGAACGATAATTGCAATATTTTAAATACTTACTTAACCAAATTCTAAGTGATATTGAAAAACAAGCGAGTGTACATGGAGATGTTGGAATAAAAAAATAGAGAGTCAAGAAAGAAAGAAGCGCTATTTCTATTAGGTACAGGGTGGCGCCAAAGTTGTCATCCGATGTGCTTTGGCTGTAATATGTTGTATGAATGACAAACTTTGGTTCTGCTGTTGGATTAAGTTTATTTGATGTCTGGAATTTGTTTACATTAAGAAGAGAAAATGATATCGGCCAAGTGTCCGCCGCCAGAATTGATGAACATACAGGCCCCGCTTTATGGCATTTTCCATCACTCATGCCAGAACTTCCGGCGATAGGTGCTCGAATTCTTGACGGATATTCGCTTTGAGGGCTTCAAGAGTCTGAGGCTTGTTGACAGACCTGTGACTTCAAAAAACCCCACAAAAAGAAGTCAGGAACTGTTCAATCGGGCGATCTAGCAACCAGGGCAAATCGCCAGAGATCGCGAATGATGAGGCGATCCGGAAATGCAGCCTTCAGAATGTTGGTTGTGGCTCGTGCAGTATGTGCCGTTGCTACATCCTGTTGGAACCACATGTTCTCCAGTCCCAATTCATCCAATAGACAAAGGAGAAAGTCGTTGAGCATGGCTCTGTAGCGCTCGCCGTTCACAGTAGTCGTTTGTCCCACAGCGTTTTCGAAAAAATAAGGCCCGATGACGCCTCCAGCGTAAACACCACTTTGCGCGGGTGTAATGGTTCTTCATGGGTTATATGCGGATTTTCGGTGCCCCAGAAGCGATAATTTTGCTTATTAACATATCCACAGAGATGGAAATGAGCCTCGTCGCTCATGATGATTTTCGATGAAAAGTTGTCTTCCTCGTGTTCGAGATTCAGGATGGCTTGAGCATAGGTTACACGCGTTTGGTGATCAACAGGTAACAGCTGATGCACTGTCTGCACTTTGTAAGCGAACATCTTCAAGTCTTTCACCAAAATCCTCTGTAATGATCGACGATTGATGCCCAATTGCTTGGCACGTCATCTGGTCGATACTCCAGGGTCTCTGTGACATCTGCAGCCGCGATATTCTCCGCAGAACGACTGCTCCGGGGCCGGCCACATCTGGCAGCATCGCGTGTTGTCCCATATTCTTCAAGGCGAGCGGCTAAACGCCGTAGTGTTTGCCCAGTTGGTGTCGGACGACCGGGAAATCTGAGCCGAAATTTACGCTGCGCCAACACCACCGACGAATTATTTCGCAAAAACATCGACACAATTATTCCGCGTTCTTGGGGAGTATAGCGATCCATGTCGTGTTGACGAGTATTTTGTATCTGTTTACTTCACAAATGTCACAGCAGAATTGTCATTTGTCGCCATTTGCAATAATTCCAGCAACTTCCGATAGGGTGATGACTTTTGCGCCACCTGGTAGAACACTGAAAAATCACTATTTGTAACTCAAAAACCATTGAAAAGTATCAATTGGAATAAAAAAAAAAAGAGTCAAGAAAGAAAGAAGCACTATTTCTACTACTGAAAAATCACTATTTATAACTCAAAAACCATCACTATTTATAACTCAAAAACCACTGAAAAGTATCAATTGGAATAAAAAAATAGAGTCAAGAAAGAAAGAAGCACTATTTCTATTAAGTAGATTACTGAAAAATCACTATTTGTAACTCAAAAACCTGGAATCACGTCAAAGTCAAGAAACTCACGATAAATATGCGGCTCATCAACGAAGATGACCAGAATCACAGACATTTTGCCGAATATTTGCTCAGAATCGGAGACAATCGAGAAACACATAAAGAAGGAATGATAACATTGCCTGATAATCTTTGCCGAGAAATTGAACAATTCAACCAGTTCATAGAAAATATCTTACCTGAAATCAATGAATGGACAATTCTCATTCCGAAAAACGAGACTGTCCTTAACATCAATCGAATGATAAGTCAAAGAATACAAGAAGAGACTAGAGAGTATTTAAGTGCGGATAAAATTGACACTTCTGATAATCCACAACTCGAACATCTCTATCCGCCTGAGTATCTGAACTCATTGAATCTCAGCGGTATTCCTCAACATCGTTTGTCATTGAAGATTGGATCTACAATAATCTTGTTGTGAAACATCTATCCCAAGTTTGGATTCTGCAACGGAACTCAAATTAAATGCCGTTCATTCGACAATCATCTCATAGAAGCCGAGATTATAACAGGAACTTACACAAGGAGATTTTGTTTTCATTCATAAAATGTCTATGCAACCAAGCGATAATTTACTTCCATTCACTTTCACAGGAAGGCAATTGCCGATCAGATCTTCTTATGTGATGTCTAACAATAAAGCTGAAGGACAGACACTGAATAAAGTTGCCATCTATTTGGAGAACGATATCTTCACTCACGGACAACGTATGTCTAGACTCTACAGTCACAAGTCAACAGAATTGGTTATCTTCACTCGAAAGAATAATCACAATCAATTCGTCGCCAGGAATATCGTTTACAAGCTATGATCTTCATTTATCATCTATATCAACAAACATGCATCTCAACATATCTCTTCTTCAAATATCTATATCAATCAATTTGCACACGGGTAATGGCCTAATAATACTAAAAAAGATATCTATAATACCAAAAAAGATATCTATAATATCAAAAGGATACCAATAATACTAAAAAGATATCAATAATACCAAAAAGATACCAATAATACCAAAAAAAGATACCTATAATACAAAAAATATACCAATAATACTAAAAAAGATATCAATAATACTAAAAAAGATACCAAAAATACTAATAACACTAATAAAGATACCAATAATACCAAAAAAGATATCAATAATACCAAAAAAAGATACCAATAATACCAAAAAAGATATCAATAATACTAAAAAAGATATAAATAATACCAAAAAAGATATCAATAATACTAAAAGAGATATCAGTAATACTAAAAAAGATATCAATAATACCAAAAAGATACCAATAATACCAGAAAAGATATCAATAATACCAAAAAAGATATCAATAATACGAAAAAACATATCAATAATACCAAAAAGATATCAATAATACCAAAAAAGATATCAATAATACCAAAAAAGATACCAATAATACCAAAAAAGATATCAATAATACTAAAAAAGATATTAATAATACTAAAAAAGATATTAATAATACCAAAAAAATACCAATAATACCAAAACAGATATCAATAATACTAAATAAGATATCAGTAATATCAAAAAAGATATCAGTAATACCAAAAAAGATATCAATAATATTAAAAAAAAGATCGTTTTAATATTATAGGTAGATTATTTGATTTTTTTAATACCTATCCAAAGAAAAAAGTTACTTTTGTGTTTGTGTAAATATCAATCATTAAGATGTAAACTTTGTAGGAAAAATTACAAAATATTTAATACATTTTCTAATAGCATATTAAAGTATATTAAAAATTAAAATACATTGAGATTTTTATTTTTGGTTGTAAACTAATGACTTAACACACACGATTGCTTTTCTATTGTTCGGTAATCTTATGATAAACGATTAGGTTCTCTATCAATTCGACGGTGGGCCCGGTAGCCGAGTAGGTAAGGCGCTTGGCTGCGGGTTGGAGGTCGCGGGTTCGATTCCCGGTCTCGGCGGAGACGGGAATTTTTCCACGCACCATTCTCCTCCAAACGGGTCCTAGGGCCTACCCAGCCCTCTGTAGAATGGGTACCGGGTTTCTTTCCCGGGAGTTAAAGGTGGGCGGGGTCGGGCTGACCTCCCGACCTCAGCCTAGTCCCATTGGTCAAGAAAATCCGGGACCTTACCTCCCGCCAGCCCTTGGGCCTGCATAGGCCTGTCGTGGCATCCTTTAACTTTTTTAACTTAACTATCAATTCGACAACTGACTTAGTTATTGAACTGATTCAACTGAATCCATAAGTTGAAAGGGAGGCGTGATATTGTGACGTAATATTAGGGAGTGGGGGTTCACAAGATTATGACAAAATGTGACAGGGGGGAGGGTCGAAAATAAAAAATAAAAAAAAAAACTTAGCATAACGTAGTTCTGAACAGCCCAAGACCAATTGCATGGGAGTTTTACCTTTGAATTTAATACAAGAGAATATTCTTGGCAATCGAATTTAAGAAGCCTTTTAACAACGAAATGCAGTTATCAAATTCTAGTTCGAATGATGAAGAATTGGACAAACAAGAAAGATGAGTTTATCTCAAACACAATTTGGTTTTTTTTCGCTATGTTATGAAATCTTTAAATAGGCTCAAGTAATATTAGAGGATATTTAATAGTTATTCAAAAAAACCGAACTGTGGCTGTTTGTAAACTACCCAAGGTTTATTTCTGGCTGGAAAATTAAAATCAAATGACATGAAACAAAAAACACTGAATAATAACAATTAATATAAATAAATTATTCTTAATTAACTCTGATTTAGATAATCCAAAACTATTTTCATACAAGGTTTCGTTATTTATAAAGGAAGATCGAATTTAATCTGTATTGAACTAAAAGAAGCAATTGAATAGTTACTATTCAATTCTGGCAAATCGGAAACAAACTACAAATCGTTTCTCTGTAGAACATTCTCCATCTCTTCTCCATCCTCTGTTGATCTTTATTTTTTTCTTTTTCTTGTACTGTATAACAATAAATGTACTGCCTAATAAAATCTTTTTGTTTAAAGGATAAAAAACAAAAAGATCGTAAGAAAGGAATGAATAAATAATTACAAGAGATATTATTTACAAAAATTAAAAAATAATATTTAGAGAAAACATCGTTCATTTTTAATACATTTTTTGAATTTATTTAAAGTAAAATTACTGACTTTAATAAATTTTTGTTTATTGATACAAGGAAATAAATGTTAATGTTTATTTAAATCAGAAATTCTTCTTTTTATTTATAGGAATTTTAAGAAGAGGGATAAGATATTCCTTTCTTTTCATCTGATGAAGTCAATCTCGCTCAGAGATGACGAAATATTATGAATAAAAGATGTATCAGGAGTAAATTGCGGTATTTCTTTTAATTTAATTTATCTTGAGGATTCACAAAGGCAGTGGAGCAGAGCATGGTCTTCTTCAAATAAAAAGTCATATCCAGAATAATTTCAAACTTTAGACAAAAAGATGTCATTTGGGAAAAAGAAACGATTGTTTTGCTGTGCTTAGGAAAATGCCCAGGAACAGAGACGTCTGCAATGGCAAAAATTGATTTTTCCCAAAACATTTTCCATCTAATACGTTACCTAGGTATAATCTAATTTGATTATAATAAGAAAAATTTATTTAGTTTCTCTTAATTGGAAAATAGATTTATATTAAAAAAAAACCTGGCTTCTGTTAACACAGCAATATTTTATGTATACTTTGGTAATATCTTGAATCTGACTTAATGCAAGTTTTTGTAACTGCAAGTTTTTCCGGTAGATGGAGCCACTAGTCAGGGACTGAGGAAGAGAATCATTAAAGGTCGACGATGTACTCTGTAAAACGATTTTGGAACCAGAGGCAACTTTATCAAACATTCATTTTAAATTCTTTTAAAAAAATTAAAAAAAAATAAAAAAAAATAAAAAAAAAAATAAAGAAATAAATAAATAAATAAAATAAAATAAAATAAAATAAAGGTTTTGGACTCGAGCAGTTTCCATCGAATTTCAATTATGTAAATTATTGGAATTTTATATTTTTTTTTTTCTCTCTCTTGAAGAATTATCTTGTAATTTCTTGTGAACGCAATCAACTGATTCAGTCCCTTCATGTTTTTCTCTTTCTTAATGAAATCACATTTTACCTAAGTATTTTTATTGCAAAGAATCTAAACGAAAATTGTTTAGCTTTCACTTCAAATTTGTTTAGGTGATGAAAGAGAACAATTCCTGATAAAATTAATTGTTATTCTAAAAAATAACTCTGTTAAAAATGGTTGATGATAGATTAAAGCGAACGAAAGTCGAACAGGCCTCCGTTAGGCTAGTGAACGCAGGCTCCTCTACTTCCTCCCTTCTAATCAGGATGAAGATGTGATGCATTAATTTCAAAAAAGAATTAATCTTCTGCCATAATTCGACTTGAGATTCCAATGACTTCTACAATGAAAAAATAGATATCCAACCATAGGATATCTACGGATCCATATCTATACAAGAAATGCTGGATCCATCGAAAGATGATTCATTTCAAACAAATGGGATTTAGCTGAATTGACAGATTATTTTTTTTTTTTGTTTTTATTTGGGACATTCAAAAAGGCATTACTTCAATAAAAAATCATTAATCAAGTTTAATAGAAAAAGAATTAGGTTTTCTATTTTAAATAGAAAATATTATGATTTTCATAAACTTTATTCAGAAATGACATTATATCTTGAAACAAAAGTTCAGACTAATTCTAATTATTAATTATATAAAAAAAAAAAACCTCTAAACAAGAGGATAGAATTAGTCTCTCCACCTCAAAAACCCAAAACCGAAACAACGTTCCCAAATTTTATTTCTCGAATTAAACGCAAGAGGGCGCAACAGAGAAGGACACATTTCCCTTTAAATTTGGAATTTGAAGAATATTTACATTTAATTTTGAATCCAAACAAAGTGAAAATGTCTTCTCTACATACAGATAAATTGCTGCGATGAAGAAGAACACCTGTCGGTCGGAGCCAACTGACGATTGGAGGAGGGTTTTTAAACAAATGTCTGTGTCAGTGCGGACTCGCCACCTTCACGAGCATCACCATTGTCAGTTAGGAGAAGCATAAAGACGATAGAACCTTTAATAAACCAAGCGTTAGACCATTTTTTGGACACCCGAAACAGAACGTTGTAGGGTGGACATAAAAACCCAAATCAAAAAATAGAAAAAGAAAATCCATTGCAATGGAAACAGACGTCACTCCATAGAGCTATCTCCAATTAAAAAATACATTGAATAAAACCTAGTTCTTCTACTCTTAATACAAAAGAACATAATTTACTCATTTCTACAATATTTCGTAGACTTTAATATTATTCGGCTTCTTCAGGCAAACGACGTTTATTGAATTCATTTGAAAATATAACAATTATTCACCATTTAAAGCAGCTGTTCTTATTGTTCGTATCAACATCTAGGATCAACCAACAATAATGGAGTTGTTTTTTTCTTACTCTAACAATAGAAATGTTTCTACAAGAATTTAATGTGTATATTAGATCCCTCTTTTTCTTTATAAAATTATCAACTAAATCTAATTTGATCAAAATAAATTATTGCAATTTATTAAAAATAGTGTAACTTAATCCTCAGAGTTTTAATCTTTAAAAAAACCCGATTTCTTATTACCTTAATAAATTGCATTAATTGAATTAGAATAAATTACTGAGAACAAGTCAATACAATTGCAGTGGAAAATTTATTAATTCATGAACAATTGAAAATTATTTCATTAATCAAGTCTGTTTGAGGGTTTACAATACTAATGTTATTTTCTTTTTATTTTTAAATTATTTTCTTTAAAAAAAAAAAAAAGCTTGAAATTGAAAGTGCAGTAGCCATTTCCATAGGCTTCTAATCAATTGTAGATTTTATTATTTAATGTTGACTTAATGAATGAAAACATGTTGTTATGTCTATCCTCTAATTATTGATTCAAAGACAAAACAACAATAATCTATCAATTCTAAACAATTTTCTTAGAAATAAAGAAAATTGCTTAAAATTGAAAGACTTTAATGTGGTTTTGCTTTCGAATCAATAAGTAGAGGCATTCATTCCTTGCTTTCGTTATTTTATTCATTAACTGTTAATCCTTAGATCTATTCTGTCGGAATCTCATTACTTAACAACGATGGGAACTAAATTCAAATGCACAAATACTTTTAGATCTAACTTTAATTTTGTTGTTAATTAAAAAAAGGTACCGGAATAACAGAAACCAGTTAATATTTACACTGACAATAGAAAGTTTTACCCGCAATTGATAAAGAACATGTCTTACGTACCCTCGACTTATGCTTCCGAGTTACATGAACTTCGCATACGAGAGGAAGTCAGTACGTACTACTTACGTATATTTCTTCAAGTTTTTCTCTTTCCATCTCTTCTATTTGGTTATTTCTCTTTGTTATTCAATTGATATTAAATGTTTTCTTGTGATTAGAACAATAATTAAGCTCATAGAATTTATGGCAAAAGTTGTCAATGTATCTGTTGTTCTCAGCTACATTGATTGATGAAAAAAAAAAATACTTTGCTTCGACTTTAAAACACGCGCCAGAACTTAACCTGCAGTAACTAAAGAATAGGACTGTGTTTTGGGAACCTCTGAAGAAACGGAACACAAAGAATCACTAAAAAAAAATTAAAATTTACATAATTATGTCTATAAAATAATTGGACAAAATGTACCCCCCCCCTGCCCTTACTCCATCCCTTGCAACCCCCCTCCAGTTTTTTTCAGATTACATTAGCCATTCCAAAAAAATAATCAAAGTGACTTTATTATTTGTTTTGTTTGACTTAAACATGAATTATTATAATGAACAAAATAATTCTACGTAAAAATTTAACAACAAAAAAAACAAAACAAAGTATTGTTGAAATACCAACTTTCGAATCTTCTCATCGAAATAGAAAAAAAAAAAAAATGATCGAAAAGAAAGAGAAAAAAAAAACAGTTATTAATTGGCGACAAAGAAAATAAGGAGAGAGATAAAATGAGAAGGATTCAGTTTCAGATCAGTTTGGCAAGGCACAGTTCTTTTTCTTATCTACATAAAATCACAGCAATTGACTCCAAATACTGTGATCAATTTTTTTTTTCTTAATGTTTATCAATCCTATTAGGTATACTTATAAGCGGTATACCTGTGTTATAGGAATTGAGCATTTTTATATATATATATTTTTTTTATTTTTTTTTTAAAGTTATTAATTAATACTTAATTTTTCCATCTATCACATCTGAAATTATATTTTGTTTTATTTGCTTAAAAGTTACATTATTTTTTTTATTAGGATCTATTTGCTTAAATATTTTATATTTTATATAATTATCTAATCTATATCCATAATTATTTTTAATTCTTTCTATTTTAAATATTTTATTCCAATTACATCTAGTCTTTAATACTCCTTGTTGGTAATTTATTTCTCTTTCCACATCAAAATAGTTTTTAATTATTGTTTTGTATATAAATTTTTCGTTTATTTTTAATATTTTATATTTTTTTCTTATCCTTAATTGTTCATTTTTTGATTTGTATTTATAATTTTTATAAACATTATTAAATATTTTTAATGTTTTCTTATTGATATTTTCTATTTGTTGTTTGTTCATATTTATCCAACATTCCAACCCATAATCCAAGATTGAGTCTACAAGGGA
>JAFIDM010012231.1:1355443-1376423 GCA_023159025.1 Thereuonema tuberculata | reverse complement strand
CTTCGTTAAGTCGTCACTCAAGGGACCGAACATTTTTGACGACTTAAGCGGAGTGGGCATTTTTGAAAAAAAAAAAAAAAAAAAAAAAAACACTGTAATACAATATTTTTATGAATTGCTGTAGGATTCGTGAGAAAAACAAGATTTTCAGAAATCAATACATGCAAATAAATGAGTGGAAAATAAAATAATAATAAAAAAAAAAACATTTTTTATACTTACCACATTTTATTTTCTTTTACTGGCATTAAAATAATCCAACAGTGTTGATTGATGAAGGTGCTGATTACTGGAAATAAATAATTGTGGGCGGTACAGTTATCGACAATGATGGCAACATTTCTTTTCTGATGCGAAAACTGAGAATCCAGTTTACGAATATGTAATCAAATCGTTGTAGTCACCCATGCATTTGAATTTGCTTTATATTCAACTGGCAGGGATCTAACGTTTTTAAAGCAGCATGGCTTTTTGCTTTTGCCCATCACAAGTGGTTTAAGTTTCTCATTTCCACTCATATTAACTCCAAGCAGAAGTGTCAGGCGTTGTTTGCTTGCTTTTCCAGAAGTGCACTTTTCACCCTTAAATGATAGAGTTTTATCAGGCAAAAGACGGTAAAATAAGCCTGTTTCATCCAGATTAAAAATATTTGATGCATCAAATCTAGATAAAATGTCCTTGAGAACATTGTTCTTCCAGTCTTCTATAGCATCACCATCAACAGCTGCTGCTTCTCCGCAAATCGTTTTAAAAGAAAGGCAATGTCTGTCTTTGAAACGTTCCAGCCAACCATTGCTGCCGCCGAAATCTTCCATGTTCAACTCCTTAGCAATTTCCATGGCTTTTTCTTTGAGAATCACGGCTGAAATCGGCACATTTTGCGATCTGGCATATTTTAGCCATCGAACTAAAACCTCCTCGATCTTGTCAAACTTCGATTTCCTCATTCTCTTTCTTTTGTCTTTCCAGTCAGCTTCTTCAATTACTTGTTTCAATGAAAGAATATCGTTTAATGTAGTCCTGGGAATATGATGTTCTTTGGCAAAAGCTGTTTTCGAATCATTTGATTTTCAAACAGTGCAATTAAGTCTTTTTTTTTTTCTTTAAAAGATAACGAAGTAAGTTTTCGTTTCCCTGACATGTCACAAATGTAATCAAACCACGAAATTGCAAGATTAAAAAATAGCCCTTATAGCGGAGCTTACTCGCTATGAAATGAAATCACACTCACAAGTCAGTATAGCGGCCAAGAAAAACAAAAAACAAACACTCAGTAGCGACTTGACAAAAGTCGCAGCGAGAAGTATGTAATTTCCCATGTGAATTTCCCACGTGAAAATTCCCCATAAAGGCTAGGCTTTCTTAGAGTGAAGGGGCGGGGCTGAAAAGATAGCAGGCAAAATTGAGAATAAAGATGCTTTTCGCCAGTTTTGAGGGTGACGAGTTATCCGGAGTAGAATTAAATTTGGTGACGAGTAAAAGAGGGTTATTTTACATTATTGTCTATGAGACTTTGTCGGGACCAAAGGAAAACGACGACTTAAACGGAGTGACGACTTATCCGGGTGACGACTTAACGAGGTTTTACTGTATTTTCGTTTCCCTCCTGTTTTAGCTTATACAGTAATACAGTTAATGTAACAAATAATAATAAATAAATAAATTTATTTACTTAATTAAATAATTACATACTAATTATAATAAATTTTAGACTTTGGAATAAATACAAACTATAGTAAAAAAAAAGAAATCATCAGTTTTTTAACATGATTTTCTTCGCCTTTTCTTCCTTAATAAAGTTAATATATAATTAGAAATTTTATAACTAAACATTATTCATTGTTAACATCTTATTTTGCCAATTTTTATTTCAATTATTTTTGGTCCAATCCTTTTCTCCTTCGTAACTTTATGTTGGGCATTTTTTTAATTCTTTCCAATATGTACTTTTTCCCCAATGTACAACCACATCTTATTTTTAAATAAATTTCCTTCACAAGTTTATTTTTGCAGTTTATAACTAAATAGTAGGAACCATTTATTTCCCAGTTTCAATTTTTATAATATTCATTATACTTTGAATCTTATATATTATTATAATTTTGTTGTAATAAAACATTCATAATATTTTCTCTTTATCTTTTCGTCTGTCCAGTAAATGGATAACCGCTGCTATTCTATTTCCCACCCTCTTTCATTAAACTAAATTTTTATCTGCTTTGAAGCTAAACTTACTAAACTTACCCAACAAATTCTTGGCCATCTATTTCCATTTAAATTTATTATCCTTATACACTGTCCGACCCCTTTATTAGTTATACCCTGCTGTGCGCACAAACGGTACGTTCCACTCATTTGCAAATCACGTGGACAGTTGTGGCTATAAATATAGCAGTACAGACCTCCCATCATCAGTTGAGAAAGCAAATGCAGATGGCTATTTCCAGCAGGATAATGCGCTGGTGCACAAAGCCCGTATCACTATGGGATGGTTTGAAAAACATGACGATGACTTTTCCTTGCTGCAGTGGCCCGCTCAGTCCCCGGATCTCAGCCCGATTGAAAATTTATGGAACGAGCTGTTCGCTCCAGGCCTACACCTCCATCAAATCTTCAGGAACTGCGTGACATACTCATGTCTGCATAGTACATAATACCTCAACAACGTTTTCAGCATCTTGTGGAATCCATGCCTCAACGAATTCGGCTGTTTTGAGGGCTAAAGGAAGCCCAACACTAGGTAGGTGCACCTAATAAAGTGGCCGGACAGTGTAATATAATTGCAAGCAATTTTTAAGAATTCAATCCTAAACGGCACAAGACCTAGTTCATTGTATAAAAAATAATTCGGAATGTTTTTATCTAAATTGCAAATCATAAACAAGTTTTTAATTTTCTCCTATTAATTTCCATCAATGTCTTTTCCATCCGCCCACGCTTCTCACCATTGTTTTAAACAGAAAATTCATTTTATTGTTATCCTATATTTTAGCTCTACCTCCCACACAGCCGCTATCTCATCTATTTCTTATGTTTTCATTAATACTATTTTGAGTAGACAATCATGTTTCTAGATATTGATATTTGTTCGTGACTTTAATTTCACCATTCTCCCAGAACCATTTCTAAAAAAAATATATTTTATCTTATTTAAATCTACCGTTAATTTTAATTTTCCATAAACGTTTTTAATATCTTTATCATTTTATTTAACTCTTGTTTTGAATCTCCCATTAACACTAAATCATCTGCGTATATAAGACTATAAAATTTCCTATTTCCAATAGTGTTTCCTCCCCAGCTTTCCTTTCTCCAAAGTCTTACTTATTACAATAGAAAGCTTAAACTACACCCTTGTCTTTAGAAAATCTTCAGTCCCTCTCGTCTCCTTTTTAATTCCAATTTCCCATTGACTTCCTATCTACTGAGTCAAAAGGAGTTTGAAAATATACAAATAAAGCAGACGTGTTTAGCTAAGACCCACTTGGGAGCTATTGTGATAACGACCAAAATCGGTAGCTACTGCGTTTGTCCTGTCCAATCGTCCGTCTGTGTCTGTCCTATCATAACAACTCCGATGGTCGGATCAACAAACGGATTTCATCATCGTGTTCAGAGGCCCAAACAACATAGGAATAGGGTATTTTTAGAGGCCAACGTCCCCGATGTTCGAGGATTTGGCATTGTTTTCATTGGGTTTTCGCTATTAGCTTAAATGTCAGAAATGCAACCATTTCATTTCAGAAGTTGTCAGTTGTAGCGCGATCGGTAAGTTCTTGGACTCATATGCTGAATGTTGTCGGTTCGATTCCGTGTGTATACTTTTCTTCTTCTCTTAATCTTTTTTTTCTCAATATCTGCGTGGATTTTTTGTTTCTTATTTTCCTAACTTCTTTTTATTTTTCCTTTAGTTAATGTATTTCTTTTTTATTATTATTATTATTTTTAAATTTTGTTAGTATGGGTCGCCCTTAAATTTATGCTTTAGAACAAAATTCTGTTCCCTTGTATTCTCTTTTCCATAAGTCTGACATTTATACATGCATTTAAAATAAAACTATTATCTATTGTTGAGTAGTTCTTTCTGCTTGGTTTTCTACAATTAAATAATTTTCTTGTAATCATTTATCAATTCTTTTCCTTAATAATTCCTTTGTAATTTTTGGTATTCGATTTATTTGCCTAATTTCTATAGTTGAATAAGTTTTCACCTTCGCCAATTAACAGGTATTTTTCCTCCAAATATTATTGATCCAATTCAATATTCTCTCCTTTGAAAGATTTTTAATATATTCATTTTTTTATAGCATCAAGACCCATTTATTAATTTTTAAATTTTTTATTACCTTTAAAAGCTCATCTACATCGAAATTTTCATAAAATATACTTTTTTTTTATTGAATATAATAAATAAGAATTGGCCATTTGCATAAAAACATTAGAAACAGATTTAATAAGAAAATAAATAATAAAACAAATAATTTATTTTTTATTTTCTTATTCAATCTATTTTTCACTTATTTTTTCTTCTACTATTTCCATCATTTTCCAATTCTTATTGTTTTATGCTAATCTTCTATAATTCCTTTTGGTTTCTAATTTTCATCTTTTCTCCTTCCAATAAGTTTCTCATACGATTCATTTTCCATAATTCTTTTTTAAATTACACTTATTATTATTAAGTACTTTTCTATTTTTTAATCAAATCCCAAAATTCTTTCCCTGTTTCTATTTTTTGCAAAGTTTCCTTTTGGATCTTTTTCCCATTTTCCTTCTTCCTGTTTATTCTTTATTCTTTTTTTAATTTTATTTACTCAATCCTATCTTCCTTCTTCCCATTTTTCTTCTCTGAATATTTTTAGATAATTTTTAGTTTCTTCTTTATATTTTGACTTTCTTTACTATAACTACCCCAATTATCTTTAAATGTTTATTTTTTTTTCCCTTAATTTATATATACCTTTTTTTTTTCATTAGCTGAGAGAATTTCTTTTCCAACTTCTTTATATTTTCTCTGACTCCCCAATAGCTTTAATATTATCACTCAATGCTTGTCTCTTCATGTATAACTAGATTCTTATCATAAATATTTTCTTTCCATCTAAATTTATTGAACCTTTAGTCAATTTTTTTTCTAATTCCAATTGGCATGTGCTCCGAAATCCAACTTTCTAATACATCCAATTTTAGGTCTGCTTTGTAAGTGAAAGAGAAAAAGATCTAAAATTGGATGATCACTGACTTCCCTTTTTCACTAATAAACACCCATTTCTTCTTTAGTTTTCTTCATAGTTACTATTTAGAATTTCTAAATGATTTTCTAAATGATTAAGGGAAACATAGGTGACATCTGGTGACGATCGTGAAAAGGAAGTGAAAACTGTCGAGAAAGCACATGGAGATGTGTATAAACAAAATAAAAGGTAAACAAATGAAAACAATGCAGTGAAGTGAAGCACTTATTAAAATTTAAGTGACATCATTAGGCCGGAGTGCAAATCCATACTTATAAATATTGTTTACGGAAATACAATCGTTGTAATAATTTGAAGAAGAAGCTGTGAGTACAGACTCCTTCGCATTTCCTTCGGAAAATGTGAGCAATAGACGGATTTTCGAAGTTGATGGAATGTCCAGTTTTACCGATGTGGGACGCTGTGGCATGGATTGGGTCCTCTTTAGCACAGGTCCTTCGATGCTCCTTGAGCCTGTTCGTAAGAAGACGTCTCGACTCTCCAATGTAGAGGCAATCTGCTTCACAGCATTGTAGTGCATGTATAGCGCCCTTAACACGTACTTTGAGGGTGACGATATGTAATTGATTGCAGAACCGCTTGGTCGTGTTCCAGCATGAAGAGATAATTCTGATACCTTTCGCACAATTTGGAAGATGTAAGGATGGAAATCAATAGAGATGTACTATTTAATTGGCTGTTGGGTACAAGCTGGGTGAGAGTTATTGTAGATCTTAAGAAGCGTGGATCTTATGTGAGTCTCTATAAATGGGATGGGGTATCCATTGGCGAGTAAGGAACTTCTGATGTTGTCAATTTCATGAATAAATCGTTAGAACTTGATATACGGAATGCCCTGCGGACCGCCAAGGTAACTAAATTTATTTTAAAAGATATTAGACAAAATTATTTAAAATATATCGCTGAAGTGAATTGATATGTAGAGGACATCCAAAAACGGAATGGAGTCCTCTTTCTCCATTTCGAATTTGAAAGCAGGATCAATACTATTGAATATATTAAGCATCTGCATTGTAATGTTAGAGTGAGTATAAAGGATAAGGTCGTCAACATAGCGGGTGTAGATGGGTAATAAGAAACGCTGTTGTTCGACGATACAGAAGGCCGAATCTTCTATGAAGATCATGGTCCATTCAGCTAGCAGGGCAGACCCTGATAGGCCCATGAAGAGACCGGATTATTATTGATACATATTTGAGTTGTACTGAAAGATTTACATTTGGAATAACGCTTAAGTAACGGTGTTAAATTCTTAATAGAAGCCAGCTGAGCAAAGTGACTGTAAAACTTTGTAGTTATTATGTTGAAACGTTTTTTTCCAGTAAGTTCATGGATGTAATCAGTGATTTAACATCCAATGAAAACGAGCAGAATCCTGACAAAGGAGAAATTTTTGAACTAGTTTGTAGCTGTTATTTCCTGCGCAATGAGAGCGGACTTTAAGTGATGTCATTATTTTGAAAATATGATCAGATAATAACATAATCCAATCAATAATAGGATAGAGGTCGTCATTGTCTTTATTCTTGTGTATTTTGGGTTGAATCTACTTTTCCTTTCTTTTTTCATTAACTTTTTCAATGTTCTCCAATTTATTTCTAAATTTTTCATTTTCTTTGTTAATTTCTTTTTACTAGTTTTCAGAGGCGTAGCGTGGGTTTCAGCCGCATAGGCCAAATTCGCCGTCCCCTTTAGGTATTTAAATTTTGCCCAAAAAAGTGCCTCCCGGAAAGAAAATCATGAATTGTAGCATTGTTATTTGAGTCAATGTGAATTGGACGACTGACGTTGCAGGTGTTATTAGACAACATTGAACTCTATTCTTTATATGAAAGAATTAATTCTCGCTGAATATTCGTCGTGAACAATCCGAGCACAAAAAAAAAAAACACGGGGAATTACCACAAGTTCCGTGTTCATTTTAATCGGTCCGAATTGTAGGTGTAAAGAAATGGTTCAAATTTTTAGTTCAGATTACAAGAAATTATTATTATTATTTATTGTGAAATTTTGCCGCCCCCGGCACGCTACGTCCCTGCTGGTTTTGTTCTTCTTAACAGACTCTTGCAAAAATTTTAAAACATTATCTTGTTGATTTTATTGCAGGGTCTTCTGTTACCTCTTCTTCATTCTTCTGCTTATTTCATTCTTATTCTTATCCTCTGATTCTCTGTTTCGCTTTTTTTACCTAGAGACGATCTAGCAAGTTTATTTCTAGACGTAAACACATTTTCCTCTTCAAATAATTCCTCAACTTCTTCTGTCTCTAAATTCTATTTAACTCCCCTCACTTTCTTCTCTGGGGTGATATAATATAAATTACAACTTTCTTAACTATTTCTTAACTAATTTTTTTTTTTTTTTTTTTTTTTTTTTATTGTTTTGATTTTGTTTTAATTCTGTTGAAAATGTATAAATATAAATTCTAGAAGTCATAATATCTAATTTCACTTCCGAAGAATTTCAAACACAAAATAAAACTTTAAAAAGTTTTGCTTTAATAAGAATTACCACCATTAGATGCTTATCTTTGCTATTTCCTTTTTTTACCTTAGTCTTTTTCCAAATCTTATAACTTATCTTCTTTTTGTATTTTTCTGTTTCCTAAGTTAATTTCCAATTTATTGCTGAATCCAAATCACATTCCTTTCAGATGAAATAGTTGAACAGGATTTCCTTTAGAATTCGTAGAACTCACGAGACTACCCGGTCACAATATGGCGAATTCTTCCCCTTAAATTCGGGATCCTAATACAGCAAATTAAAAACGTCAATACTTTAAAACTACAAGAGTTAACACCTACGCTTGTTGTAAAAACCTTCAACCCAATTGTACATTAGATTTATTTCTGAAATTTGATAATACATTAAACGTACAAATGACTTTTAAATACTTCCCTGTTTTTATACCTTTCCAATGAGATATAAAGATTTAATAAATATCCTTTACTTCCATGAACAATAGAAATACAATTGATTTTCAAAATGAGTATCTCTATTTCTTATGCAAGCACGAGCCGTTTTCGTTTTTCTGTTCTTGTGATTCTAGTAGAAACTAACGACAATTTGGTGTGGATTCAAAGAAATGTAGTTCAGTCCCTTCCTCGCGTTTTATTATCTTTCGCGATGTCAGTTTTTCATCTGTTTTTAAAAATTGGAGACTTTTTAGAAGATGCAAAAAAAGAGAAAAAGATAATTTCAATAAATTATTTTTGAATCGGCAACATTAACTTCAATCACGTCAATAATAATAATTTATTATTATATTGTAATGAATAATTATATATAATTTTAAGTTTATTATTTTTAATTCATTACATATACTATATACGAGGTGAGATAGAAAAGAAATTGATTAATTTTTTTTTAAGAAAACTTTAACTCATTACAGATATAAAGATATGAAAGGACATGTAAATGGCTACTTTCCTGCATAATTCCATGGCAGGTTGATGCACTTGTTCCAACGTGAAATTACTTTGTAAATAAAAGTCGTTCGGCTGGGCTTAAAGCCACTGACTAACAGCTTTCTGCACATTTTCATCACTTCTGAAGTCTGCAAGATGTGGTTATCACTTGCTGCTAAGTCAGGCCTGTAGACCAGGAATGAACTATGAGAACTGCCTAGTGCCAGGAATGGAGTTTGATGATCATGGATGCAGCAACGAGACTTGTCATGCATTAACAACACTTCGGACATCGCCCTCTTTGAACGTTTTTGGCAAATGACAGCTCTTGAATCTATTCAGTCTTGCAGCACTGACACTTTGTTATAGTGATTAAAAAGATTACACATTAAAATATTTTTAAAAAGGTTAAAATGCGACATTTTTCATCCAGGTACGGGGATGTTGCATTTTAACCTTTTTAAGTATATTTTAATATGTAATCTTTGTAATCACTACAACATCAGCAACACGCGTAAAAGATTTTATTACTGATACTGTTCTTTACGGATGAATCAATAAATAGAACACCTTGGCTAACCATCAGCTTTCCGACAGACTTGAAAAAGGTTTCAACTTTTTGGTGGAGTTTTTACTGTCATGCTTCCTTTCGGGTGATACATGAAACGCCCGTGTTTCATCTTCTGTGAGGATATGGTCAAGGAAGCTGAAACCTTCACGTTGGTAATGCATAAAATGTTCAAGGCTGTAACCCACTCTGTTCTTTATGTGCAATGGCTGGCTACCCATCTGGCTGCCATTTTAGGTATTTATGGATAATGTCAAAAACAGTTCCATGTCTTTGATTTTTAACCGTTCATCCTCTGTAATCATTTCCTTCACAACGTCGATACTGGAATCTGTGAGTGATTTGAATGCGCTTGTGCATCCCGCTATGAACTTTGCATACATTCGTAAATGTCTGTCTATGACGCCCCCTCCCTCCTCCAAACTCAAAACATGAACGATGTGGTTCTTGTGTGATGGGTTTATTCCTGATAAATAATATCAAGAAAAAAAATCCAACTAAAGTTCTGAACCCCCCCCCCAAAGATGGAAAATAATAAAACGGATGATGGGGTTCTTTGTGATGAGTTTATTCCAATTTCTTCCGAAAAGAAAATCGTTTCTTCCGGAAAAATAATACTCCTATTAAAGTATTCGGTGGAGTTATTAGCCTCTAAGTCAGACAACATGGTTCCTTTTTTGATGTATCTTGGATTTGGACTTTTTTTTCAAAAAGTAACAATTCAGATCAAATTCGCAGAAAAAAAGGTGGTGATTCGTTTCATTTCACATTTTCATTTGTTTCAAAATAAAGAACTAAAAGAAACCAACCAAAACAAATTTGAAATTAACTTGGAATTTGAATTTGAGTATTTATTTCTGATTTTGATTACGTGTTGTTTGATTTTTGTAGGTCGTAGCTTGAGTCAATTTAAAACTTGCTCGTAATACGTATTTTAAGAAACATTGAATGAAATGATTAAATCCCGATGAGACCAAGTGTTTCTAAAGTGACATCAGCCAGCTCTGAATTTTCTCACCCATTTCTATTGGGTGTCTATTTCCAGGCTCCACATTGATTCCGACGATAGTTATTTTAAATGTAAAGGATTTTTTGTTCAGATACAAAAAAATAACTGTAAAGGAAAACAAAGTATGCGAACATTTCGACGAAAAGCTGAAAATTGAAAACTTGGAATTTGCTAAAAAAAATTAATAAAATAAAATAATTTTATTTTAGAAACAAGTTTTAAATATAATTTATGCTATGAAAATTTCATTGAGTGGAAGCTTAATTTAATATCTAAAATTAATAAAATTAAACATATATCTTATGATAGAGTTGATAGTTCTACAAATAAAAAATTTAATTTATCTAAAATAATGAAAAATATTTCCATTTATCATAAAGATTATATTTTTACAACTATAGACAAAGCACATAATAATTTGGCTATCATTTGAAAACAATTTTATTTTAATAAAATTAAAGAGTTATTAAATGATCAATCTATTTTTTTTAAAAATCAATAAATCTAAAGATTATATTTTAAATAATTTGGATAAATGTTTTGCTAAATTTAAAGAACAATTTAAAACACTTAAATATAAAAAAATAAAAATTAATAGAAATTTAAATTATTTATTTCTTAATCCTAAAATGCATAAAATTGGTAAATTTAGAATGATTTGAAGTACTACTAATTCTTAAAAGAAATTTTCGAAGAGATATAACACGTCTCCTCTTCTTCAGCTTAAAATGAAATTGTAACGAAATAAAAAAGAATTTAAATAACAAAAAACATGAAATGGGAACTGTATACAAGATAGAATGTCTGAACTGCAGGAAATTCTATCTTGGAGAAAGTAAAAGGACATTAAAGGAACGGGTAATGGAACACGATGGCTACATAAATAATAAATCAATAACCAAATCTGAGGTGGCAGAACATTGTATTCAGCAAACTCATTGTATGAATAATGAGATTAAAATCTTATGCGTGGAAAAAGATCATAAGACAAGAAAAATCATAGAAAGCATGTATATTAGGAACACAAAAAGTAGTAATTTAAATAGAAATGATGGGATTCAAGTGAATGAAAGGATAACAAGAATGGCTAAGGAGATAGTCAATAAAAATTGTGAACGTTATAAAAACAAAGTAAAATTAGATGTATTTAATGGTTAATGACTTGTACTACTCTCAAATTATTGTAATTGTTTTAATAGCAATTGTTTTTTAACAATCGATGTAATATTATATTCACGTAGTCTTCCTTAATTGTTATTTAAATTCTTTTTTTATTTCGTTACAATTTCATTTTAAGCTGAAGAAGAAGAGACGTGTTATATCTCTTCGAAAATTTCTTTTAAATAAATGTATGCTTTATCGCATTTATTTATGTGAGTATGTTGTGGATTTATAATAATAATTCCAGAAGAGAAGAAATTAGGAAGAAATATGGAATAAGTACTACTAATTCTATTTTAAAGCAATCAAATATTATTTTAAAAGTTTTTCTTAATAAATTACATATTATTAAAAATAAAATTAATTCTGAATTTTATTGGCTTATTCGTAATCACAATGATGTTATTAAATATATAAATAATAATAAAATTTTTAATATAATTACTGCAGATTTTGAAAATTTATTTACTAATATACCTTTAGATGCTTTATTACAACAAATTAAATTTTTAATTTCAGAATTTGATATTAAACATTTATTTGATATTTCAATTAATAAATTTCTTAATTTTCTTCAATTTAATTTATATATAATAATTATATTGAATTTGATAATGAAATATATTCCCAAATTAAAGGAATAGGTATGGGGGGGGGGTAATTATAGTAGCATTCTTGCTAATTTATTTTTATTGGCATATGAATATCAATTTGGAATTACTACCCCTATACAATTTAAAATTTATAGATATGTAGATGATTTAATTATTTTTAATACTTATTTTGACATTACAGATATAGAAAACAAAATTTATAAAAACATTATTAAATTGCAGCAGACTAATAAAAATACTGATTTTGTTGATTTTTTAGATTTAAGAATATATTATCATCAACAAATTCCATATATTAAATTTTTTAATAAAACATTTTTATTTCCTTTTAAAATTAATAGGTTTCATAAATTTACTAGCAATGTAAGTTTCAATTTATTTAAAAATATTTTTATTCAAGAGCTCAAGAGATATCTTGATATTAATTCTAAATTAGAAGATTTTTTACAAAATTTAAATTATTTAATACATGAATTTTTAAATAATAATTTTAAAAGACAAATTATAAATACATATATTTACAATTTCACAAAAAATTTTAATTTTTAATTTATAAAAAATATAAAATTAAGTATATTCATAATTTTATTTAATCACTTTAATTCTTCAAAATAGGATGTGTTGATTTAATATCATTTAAGTTATCTTATGACAATTCATGATTAAATCCTTTTTTTGGAAGTTATGAGTTTGATTCGATAACTGTCTTCTAATTTTATTTTAAAATATTTAAATTTTTTAATTTATATTTTTATTTTATTTTTTATTTTATAATAAAATATAAAAATACGAAAAAATTATATAATATAAAATACTATATAAAAAAAGATATAAAATTGAAAATTATATAAAAAAGAAGAAAAAATTTTAAAAGAGTAAATTAAACTGATTATTGCGTTTTTGTATTAATTTCAATATTTCTCAACAGAGGCCGCTGATGACGTGGTGTTAATTTTTATCACCATAGAAACAGTGATCTGATTTTTGATTTTTTGGGCAGTGATTTGTTCTTTGTAATTGGGTTTTTAAATTTCATATCACTGTCCGGCTCTATATATATATATATATATATATATATATATATATATCAATGTTTTTTCTCATTACACACTTGCCAATATCAAGAAAATGGCGCTGGCTTGGAAATAAAATAAAATTCTTCTTTAAACTTGCATTTAATTGGCTATTTTACCATCTTCTAAATCTTTCTTATTATTAATTTCTCTGCTAAATAACACGTTGCTAATGAATACATTTATTTTGTAAAGATTAAATTTCCTTTGCAACTTTTGAAGATCCCAAGATAAAGGGCATAAACTTTATTAAAAAAACGAAAAAAATTGTTCTTTCATGGATTCATTTGTAAGAAATGCAAACTGATTAATTATTTTATGTTCATTTATCAAATAATGGCGATTATTGTTATAAAATAACTTATTTGAATTTTTCTGTGATAATTATTTTTGTATTAACAGAAAAAATTTTTAAATGAAAACTGTTGCTAAACTTCGGAATTTTATATAAATTTCTTCTGAATCTTAATGATAAAAAAAATTTATAATTAAGCATGAAGAAAACAGTATATACAGTAAATTCAAGCTTTAGTTATACAGTCGAACCTCTATTTAACGAAGCCGCTAAATCCCGAAAAAAAGTTTGTTATATGGAAAATTCGTTAAATAGAGCTTCACCTTTTAAAATTACTTTAAACTACATAAAACAGATTTAAAATACATAAACAATAAATATTATTAATAAACGTAATAATTTTAATGACATAAAGCATTCATTACCACCATAAGGGTACTTAAATTTTACTAATAAAAGTCTGTTAATTTTGTCTGATTTTTTTTTTGAAAAAGTGTTTTTGCTCATAGTATGTCTCGCATCTTTGCAATGCACCAAAAACCCCTTAAGTATTTTCTTTAAATTGTACTACTCCGCATCGGAATGTTTCAAATGATTTTAACATTTCATCATACGATGGTTTTTTGATTTCTCCATTATGATCATTTCCATTTTCATCATCTTCATCTTCATTGCAATTCACTGCTGTATTGTTTTTATTTTTCACACTGTCCAAAATATCCAATTCACTTAGTGTTTCCGAGGTCTCAACTTTAAATTCAAGTGAAAGATAATCATCAATCAGCACATCATTGTTAATTTCTTCCTTTTCCCTCAACTGTATCCCTGAAAAAGTTCGTTAAATAGAAAATGCACTTCGCTATTTGGAGGTTACTTTAAGAAGAAATTAGCAAAATGTTCTTGGTTCCAAAGAAAAGTTCGCAAAATAGAGAAATTCGCAAAATAGAGGCTGGTTAATTAGAGGTCCGACTGTATTATAATACTAGCAAAAAGACATGTGATTCGCGCGGGTTACAAAAAAAAAAAAAAAAAGTTGTTCTGATGTGGATGACGAAGAAATTGTAATTGTGTGATCACTTTGAAACTTTTCCACTCACGAGGTAGTGCAAGTTAACGTTAGATTTCTAATAATAATTCCCTACCCTGAGGTAATCATAAAAAATCCTAAAACCTAACAATAGTAACGGAAAAAAATTTCAGCTTTACAACTTTAAAGCAACACTTTGTATCCTATCCCTTGAGAATTTCGAAAAATCCTGAAAAACGTTATTAGTGATTATAATTACCTACTTACATGCCAAATTTGAAGTCTCTAATAATTATAGTTATGGAAATAAGGCAACTTTAAAGCAAAAATATAAATCCTCTTTATTCCCTATGCCGTGGGAATTTCAAAAAATCCGGCCTTATTCCTTGTCTACATCATAAAGGGAACTTCTGTGCAAAATTTCAGCTTTCTAGATCCAAGGGTTTGAGCTGGGCGTCAGTCAGTGAATGAGTGAGTCAGGACTTTTCTTTTTATATATTGAGATTTCAAAAACTATCTACAGTAAAACCCCGTTATTACGCTCGTCAAGGGACCATGACCTACAAGCGTAATAAGCGGGATAGCGCTATAGACGGGAAATGATTTATTAAATGGGGAAACATTTAGACACCATTTTACAGGAAAGATACTTGATTCTGAAATAGATATAGTGCAAATGTCAGCTTATTTCCTATTAAAAAAAATCTTTGATTGTGATTTGCCTTGTGTGTGTGCTACTGTTATGAATTATGACATTTTCAATGCGGTTTAAGTAACTATTAACATCAATTGATACATCACTAGGGGCAACACTAATATATTTTCGGAGCAGATTTAGTGCACTGCCCGCTATTTCACTTAATGGCACTGATGCATCACGGGACTGATGAATCTATTCAATTAGAATTTTCTCGGCATCTTCATATTTTCCACACTTTACTTTTTTACGTTTGCAACCACCCTTCGCTGCATTGGTAATTCCATTCTTCTTTTTTTTTTTTATTGTTCTCAGAGTGTATGAGGGAATTCCTAGAGATTCTGCGAAATCCTTCTGACTTAGTGTAGAATTCTCGTCGTATTTACGGAGAATTTGCAATTTTTCACTTATAGAAAGGGATTTCCGCTTCGACATTTTGCACTAACTTACTGTATCACAGACCCGCACTTCAAAGAGTTCAAAGATTCCCTCCTACCAGGGAAAGAAAAGAATCTTTACAGTGTTACATTTCTTTTCGATACAAAATTTCCGATATAAAAAAAGCGCTATAAGCGGGATTTGAAGCGTTATAAGAGGGTAAAAGTATACAGAGTTACATAGAAAATTCCAGGGACCGTATGAAAGGAGCGTAAAGAACGGGATAGTGCTATAAGCGGGAGCGTAATAATGGGGTTTTACTGTATTTGTATACGTTAAAATTTAACTTAATAAATAATTCTAATAATAAAAATCGCCGCCACACAAGTTGAGGATTAAAAAAGTTTATAAGACATTACATTAAAATGACCGGTTTCGAATCTGTAACGATTCATTGACGAGTGAGTACAAACAAGAAATTACTTGCATTATATACATGATGTGGACCAATAACAAATAAGCATTGAAGTCAGGAGGGCTGGAACCAATGGGAAGCCGCTGCTGGAATCTCAACGAGCAGGGCGTGACGTGAACAGGAAGCACAGTAGACGTCATGACTAGAATGACATCAGTTAGTAACGTAACAGGATCGACGTGGGAATGCAATCGACTGATGACAATCCGATGAGGAAGTAGAACATTAGACGAATAGGCACCTGGATACAAAAAAAAAATCGCCTGTCTATTGACAACTATTCCCATGGCATCGGAGTGAATAAACAACATTTCATATTCATTATCTGATTACTTCATATTTATAATTTTCTTAGATTCATTAATTCAGACGTTAAAACACATTGCGCTGTTGCTTTCAATATGTCTTTTGCAGTGAAAATACATTTTTCTCTGATTTCGTAGAGATGTTCCTAATATGGGCTTAATATATTCAAATCATATCACTTTCTAAATATTAATTTATGCACAATCTGCTCAGTAGCTTCAGTATTTAAAAATACCTAAATTCATTTATTTGTAGTTTTGAAAATAGCAAAAATGGTGGAAAATAATCTTTTAATTAATAATTTTGTTATTTATTTCTATTTTTTTTTTATTTCTGAACTTTACTTCATTACAGCTTCAAATTATTAAATGTTAAAACACATTTATAATGCTGTTATTATCCATGAACTTAATCTGAATAATAATAAAAAATAAATCCTTCTATTTTAAAATTAATTGTGTTTAGGCTTTGGTCGATAGATTGGATGGGGATCATCTGCTGCTGCCTTTAATACAGCCATAAAGTTTTTATTTCTTTCTAAATTGTCTTCTGCAATGATCTGTCTTGTACTAACAGTCTAGAAAGGAAACAGAAAGAAAAGATTATCATTTACATTACTTTTTTTTCTCGATAATTTGAACAAAAAGAACTCTTATGAATAACAATCACTATATATTCTATGATGATTTACTGTATAAATTCAATTAGGTACACCATTAACTTATAAGAAAAAAATGTTCAGAATTAGGCCTAATCAGAGGCACTCCATACCAAGCTTTTTGTTTTTGTGTGGTTTATTCAACCTTTCCATCTTCAAATTCCTTTTGTACCTGTTGGATCAGCAGATCAGGATTTTGAAACTTTGCTTTTTTAATAGTGTTTCTTTTGAAGGGAGGCCACTTTTGGGAGCAAGAGTGGTTTCTCTTATCATCATTGCACTATTTGAGAGTTCAGTTGAGAAATGGGTCTGGCTGATGAGTCCACATAAAGGACGAAATGGTCATCCCGGACTCATCACTGAAAGCTCTGATATTTTTAAGTTTTGTGTCATTTCTTTCTTATTTTGTATTACTTTATACTTTTTTGAGTAATGATTACTGTTAGTCCTTTCCTTACTATCACTATATGTTTACAGTGCCTTGAAAAAAACTCATAATAAACTGTATTTTTTTTAAACAAAAAGATTATTTCCAAAGTTATCCAAGTTTCTTTTTTTGCTATAAAGCATGTATTCATATCAGCTGAATCTCATCAAATTGGCCGTCCCAGACTCTCACTGACGATAGATCAGCTACTTTTAAGTTTTGTTTCACATCTTTATTATTTTGTTGTAATCATTACTATTACTGTAGTCCTTCCCTTACTATCACCATGTCTTTTTCTTTTATATTGTCCTATAAGTTTGTGCTGACTCGTGAAAATGAATTTGGCCAATGTTCTGAAACTGTCAGATAATATTCCTCTTCTTCCACCTTACCAGTAAGTTTTAAATCGACTGTGTTTTCTTTCCTTTATTTCACCAACGCACTTTAAGCCTTCTCATTCATATATACGAGACATGCTTTTTAAGTATATACCGTTTTGAAATTAAAAATACACAAGTGTACTTTTTTTATCAATTTATTTTTACATGAAAGCCTGTACTTAATCTACTTTTCAACATAATTTCCACCAATATTAAGGCACTTGTCGTATCAAAGAACCAGCTTTTAAATTCCATCCTCATAGAAATCTGCCGCCTGATTTGATAAACAATCCCTTTACTCAGCATGCCAAGTCTTTTGCTTTGGATTGCACGGCGTAGTTTAGTTAAGGTCTCACAATAGGTCTCAGAATTTATTGTGTCGCCACGAGGCAGAAAAAATCCACAAGCAACACCCCCTTCCTATCCCAAAACACAGTACACATGATTTTTCGGGCTGAAATGAGCTCACACTGGGTACCGAAAATATTGACTGAGGTGCACTAAATTAAATGTTTAGCCAGTGCATCCTCCAGCAATACAGTGATTTTGGTGAAGATTTTTTAATTGTCCTAGGCGATGAAACATGGGTGGCTCTTGTTTCGCCGGAATCGAAACAACAATCTTTTAAATAAAAGCATTCAACATCACCCAAGAAAGTGAAGTTCAAGCAAACAATTTCAGCTTGAAAAATCATGTGTACTGTGTTTTAGGATAGGAAGGGGGTATTGCTTGTGGATTTTTTGCATCATGATGACACAATAAATTCTGAGACCTATTGTGAGACCTTCACTAAATTGCACCGTGCAATCCAAAACAAAATGCATGGCATGCTGAGTAAGGGGATTGTTTTATCAAATCAAGCAGCATGGAATTCAAAAGCTGGTTCTTTGATACGACAAGTGCCTTATTATTGGTGGAAATTACATTGAAAAGTAGATTAAAGTACATTCATTCATGTAAAATAAAATTGATAAAATAAGTACACTTGTGTATTTTTAATTTCAAAACGGTACACACTTAAAAAGCTTGCCTCGTATATACTTCCAAAATGCTTGTATTCCTTAAACAAATTGTTCTAACTTCATAGAAATACAGTCTTAACAAGCACCTCACAAAAAACATATCAGACCTGAAGTAAATGATGGATTTCATAGATTGTGTGACTGCACATGGATTCATCTCCACTTATTTCACTGTAAAAGCAAATATCATGATAACATCAACAAAAATTACAGCTTTCTTTAAAAAAAATGATACAGAGGATACTATTCTAGCAGTAAGTATATTATTCTCTTCTATTTAAGTTTTGCATTTTCATGATTTAGCGTCTTAAAAAAAAAGGCATTTCTCATCAGGTGCAACTTTTACAAGGGGTGAGGGAGCAAAGGGATGCACTCTTTTATAAATTTTGAGGCCAAGTCATGAAGTTAGTACTTGGATACATCTTTCTCTCTAAAGTCAAATTTTAATACTTTAAACAAACTGACAATAATAATAATTTTCAGCATGGGCGTTCCAATGATGATACGACAGAGTCTAAATATGGCACAGAGACTTATCAAGGGAGGCAAATGACCTGTTTGTCATCCCAGTGGATGTTTCTTGAAATCACAGAAAGAAGAACTTTAAGATACTTTATTTACTTTTAATTTTTAATGAAAATATACCTTTCTTTTCATTAATATATTTGAAACAGTAATTACTTTTGTTTCACCATCCACAGGTTTTGAACTTTCAATAACACCTTCTCTAAACCCAAATCGTCTGTTACGAAATTCCTAGAAAGAAAAAGTATTTCAAGTATTAAGTCAATATATCAAGCTGGTTTTTAAAATCTAAACAACATTTTCTAAGCAGTAATTAAGGAATCTTCATTTTGGCAAATCTAAGTTCTTAATCTGAGAAGTTACTTTTTCATCATAATTCTAATAAAAAAAAATCACTCTTTCCAAATAGTATCTAAAAATCACTTCCTCATTAGCATTCATGTGGATCAGTCAATCTTAATCAATAAAAGCTCTTTATTTGTTTATAATAATTATCGATTTCATTTTTAAAATATTCCTTTGTTTTGTTTCCCATCTGACTGGTGTTGTTTCAATTCTATTTCCAATAGATGATCTGTACAGGGAATGTAAAATCATTCTGTCCACACAAAAAAAAAAGAAGAAAAAAATTAATAAAATGCCATACAACAAGTTTAAAACCTTTGTGTTAATAAACATATTAAAAGCAGGGACAATAAGATAATTTCTAGTTCCTAGAAAAATAAGCAAAAACCCTTTAGGAAAAAAAACAAAAAAACTTGGATGTTGGATTTTTAAAGAAATTAGTGAACAAAGCATTTAGTTCAGTTCATCTTCTTCTTTGGGGCATGGCTACATGGGTTACGTCATAACACGAATTGCCCATGGTATGCCGTAGCCGCGTCCAAAATGATGTGTTTCCACCCAGTCCTAACTTGTGCATGTAGTGTAGCTGTTGGAATGTCATAATCGATATAACGAAGATCTTCTGAAATATTGTCTATCCATTTTTTTCGTGGTCGTCCTCGTGTTCTGTAGCCACTGCCTTGTCGATTATATATTTGGTGGATTATACGGGTGTTATCCATGCGTGTAAAGTGTCCAAACCATCTGAGCCTGGATTTCAAAATTAATTCTGAGGGTGGTTTTTCTTCTGCTGCTTTCCACACATCTTTATTTGTCCAAAATAGCCACCACTTTATTTTCCTGATTTTTCTTAGGCATCTAGAGGCAAAGCTGTTTAGTTTCACTTGGTCTTGCTTTTTTATAGTCTACGTTTCACAGGCACATAACAGTGTTGGTATTACTGTAGCTCTGAAAACTTTGAATTTAGTCTCTCTTGATAAGTTATTATTGTTCCACACTGTTTTCTGTAGATTTCCATATGCAGCTGCTGCTAGGCTTAGGCGACGAGTTATTTCATCACTGCAGGTAGTATCATTCTTAATTAGGCTGCCTAGATATATGAAATCCTTAATTTCTTGGATGGGTTTTCCATCTATTGTAATTTGGCTGCTGATGATAGGCGATTTTTTATTCACTTTTTGTATGGCCATTGTCATTGTTTTTTCTGTGTTCTGTATTCGTAGCCCAATGTATTTTGCTTCTATGTTAATTTGTTCTACTAATTGTTGTAAGGCTTGTGCATCCTGTGCGAAAACCACAATGTCATCTGCATATTCTAAACTTTTAATATGAAAATCTTGTAAATTTATTCCACCAAT
>JAFIDM010012231.1:1319902-1345443 GCA_023159025.1 Thereuonema tuberculata | reverse complement strand
TGTACTTTTAATCTTTGTGCGTTGGCTTAATTATGTTTCGTTATTAATAAGACTTCTTTTTGTTTAAATACAAATTATAAAAATAAAAATCCCCTTAAATTAATAAACACTGTGAAATGATTTGGTCTATTTTAAATTTAACCACTAATGTTTTTTTCTTTCTTTAAATTTCACTTTATTTAAATAAACCTTAACTTGTTGATCATTTCACTATGTTTCTGTTAAATTCTATGTGATATCAACAGGATTCACGTGAAACTACTGCAGAAGCTTAAGATTCTGTCAAAATCATTTGCGAAAGCATCCATTGTTACTTTTTGATGACAAACAGAAAATGTCTTCATTAACTGACCATTTTCTTTCCTATTGAAGCTCCTGTATTTACTCCCAGTTGTAGCAAGACATTATAAAGTGGTTCATCCTAATTTAGCTACATTTAATTCATTCCATTGTTTTCTTATTCTTTTTCTCAGCTACAAAACTCTTCACTCTCTATTAAAAAACTTCAATCTTCTTTTCTGATTTGTCAAGGCAACAAAAAGATGTCTACTTCATTTCTAATCCTTTTTTTTTTTTCTTAAATCAGGGAAGAAATTAAAGAATAGAAAACAAAATGACAAAGTCATTATTAAAATGATGGTTAGTTATTATCAAAGTTTGTTTCGTGTAACGAAAACAAAGAATCCAATACAACTCACGTAAATAAGTTAGAATAAAACTTTATCACTTTTTGCGAATTTTCGAAAGAAAAGCCTTCTTCCTTTGGGCATCATTCAAATTAAGTATCTAATAATATAGCTATGGATAAGAATTTAAAACAACATTGTTACAAAATTAACAATCATTTTAAAATTGAAACGAATCAAAACAGGCTAATTTCTTAGAATTGAAACAATTTAAGTGATTTTGGAATCAACAAAATAATATTAGATTTGAAAGCCTGCTGACATGAAGAGTCATCCTGATGAACATTGCCACTCTCATCTTTTTCAATTTCGTGTCAGACTTTTCTACTGACGACTTCTCTTAATAGGAGCTGCTATTTTTTGATTTAGTAACCCGGAATCATCTAAAATACTGCAAATGCTCTTCCAGCCATTCCCTAATCGTTTCTCCAAAACTGACATTGAATTATCCCCTTTTGATTGAAGGCTCTTGTAACTTTTTTTTATATAAATTATTGATTTAATATTATAATTTTGCTTATTTAGAAGAATCCATTCTAAATAATTCAATCAACTGAAACATTACAACTAGAATCGAAGGAAACAATTTCTTAGTTTGAATTTTTTTTTTTCAAAATTTTCACTAAAAATTATAAACTTCTTTTAATAAACAACAATTGTTTATTTTTGCTTTTGAACCACCACTGCTATTCCGACGATTATTCCTGTTTAATTATTTTAAAAAACTCATTCAATTGAATAATTCGAAATGTAAACGAAACCTCACCGTTTACCGGATGTGATGTTATAACGTCACTTCCGTTTCATATAGCGCCATGAGTGCTGAAAGTCAGAGTTAAGGGGTGTGTCTATGAACGATAACCGCTATTCTGATTACTGCCTTACGTCTATAAACTCAACCACAAACTCTAACCAGATGACCGGAACCAGGATTGCCCGCGAGCAGACGATACAATGGACAGAATTATACATATATTTCTATTTAAACAAAACATTTTTTAAATATTTCTATTTACATTACAGAGTTGCTGATTACTCGATTAATTTAAAAAAAATTAAAAATGAAATTAACCAAAATACACAATCCAACGATTGTGTCGGCCATTTTCAGTATCAACTGGTGCGTTCGGATACTCCGGTAACGGAGTATCAACTAGCATCTTCGCAGCTCAACCATCAATTGTAGTTGACGTATCCGAACACAGCCATATATATCCAGATTTTATTTCAGCTTTATTAGCTTTAGCTTTTAAATATTTTCTTTAATTAATTAACTTATTTAATTTTCTCAATTACAGTAGACTCTCGATATGTCGAAGTTGAAGGGACGCTAAAAGAGATTCGAGATAACAAGGTCATAACCAAAATATAAAATTTCACGTAAAAACACAAGATACGGAATAATATTCTAAAAATTAGTCTTGATAGATGAGAATAAGTATAAATATGCAATGTTATTTGACAATAAGTCTAAATATAGCAATGATAATTTTAATTTTTAAAAGTACTCGAAAATAATTACATTAAATTGAAAAGAATTAGTAAAATACAATGAACTTACATTGCTAGAATTTCTTAAAAAAGTCCAGTATCGTGGCCTGTTGACATCTCTTTTGAAATTGTTCTTCAACCAATTTTTCTATTAGAAAAATAGCGGCAAAGTCATCGTTTTCCACGTTATCCGAGCATTCCATGAAGCGTCGTAGTATGTGGACAGCATCTTTAGCTTTGGAACTTTTCATTTTTGAGACAACTGGCGATTCACTGACACGTTTTATAACTTCCCTAACGTTTTTCGCCGACTAACTTAATACGCAGTAAATTCTGAACAATTTAGAACAACACGCCTAAGCACAATGTAACAAATGACTGGCGAGACATAGTAGCGCACACTTGCACCCTCCTTTTTCCAAATGGAGTTATCGACCAGATGGATTTATCGGAATCGTCCTTGACCCCTCAGAGAGATAATGAAGGGTGTGAGAGATTCTTAAAAAAAATACCTCAATTTGCTTCGACACAACTGAACGGCGATTTTTCCTGAAAAATTCATTTTTTACTTCGAAAAATATTCGACATATCAAGGTTTTGAGTGAAAACTCTTCGACATAAGAATTAAAATTAACATTAGATGAATATGTAATATCAAGAGGAAAAATAATTTTTCGACATATCAAGGTTTTCGAGATATCTAGAGTCTACTGTACTTTCCTAGTCAGACTCACAGGAGCGTTGGAACTTCTTCATGAATGGGGGGTGGGAGGGCAAACTTTTCTTGCAATAATTAATTACTTAATAGTTATTCATTATGTTGTGATGTATGGTTTTGTCTGTGCGAATGGGGCGGTCCCAGTACAGTTTATGTAAAGGCGACTATAGTCCTCCAAATGAGAGTTGGCCGCCCTGTTTTTGTGAGATCTGCGCATGTAGCATCGATTAGTCTGGTCGGCCACTTCCGTCTGATCTTCTGACAGGAATCTTGTATTTATAAATCATTAAAATATTTATTGTTAGCGACTAGTATTGAAATAACGCTGAATAATAGAAAGAAGTTTTATTTTGCTTTATCAACTTCTGAGCGGAGAAAAATAGCCGTAGAAGCACTCTTCGTCGTCAAATCTCTTTACCACTCTCTCTGTGTGTGTGACGAAATGAGAGAAGAGCCAGAAAAAAAAATAGCTCATTAATTTTAGCCTAGTAGATTAAAATTTCAATTTCAATGCTCATTTTTTTTTAGCCTAATACAAGCGCGGCAATTTGTTATAAAGAATAAAATTGTATTTATATAGACTTACGACAATGATTAAAAGAAAATTATGAACTAAACTAACCTTGGACTAATGAAAAAAAAAAAAATCTTCTTATACTTAAAAGGAAAATTATAATTCATCATTTTGTGTAATTATTAATTCGATTAGATTTTTTTTCTCTTTTTATCTGTGTTTTTCATTTTTAATAAGTTTCATTTCAAGGCTGAATAAAGAAACAAAATACACTACAACGTCGTTTATCCGGACTAACTGGGACCAAAGGCAATCCGGAAAATCGAAAATCCGGGTAATATGGGTAGTAAGCAAAACAAATCCTTAAATAAGCGACTTATTGATCCTTAAATAAGTTTATTACGATAAAAAAACTATGTCACTATGACACTAGTAAAGCTTTCTTAAACTCGACAAAAAGCATTTTATTACCATAATTTATTGTACAATCTATGCAGGAACTGTACATTTAATCAAAATAAAAAGCGAATGTTTGGCGTACTTATAGTTATGTTCTTGTTATCATAGTTAAAATTATTATCTATGTGAACATTAAATAAAAAAAATAATCTAAAAATCTGATCCGGATTATCCGGAGATCCGGATCAACGAGGGCCGGATCAACAAGGTTGTAGTGTATAAGCATTGCAAATTTTGTACCTTATAAATTATATGACTGAGCGTGAATTTGAGAAATATAATTTATATTTATAATAATATTATTTTTATTTGTAATTTGCATTTTTTAATATTTATTTATATAAAAATTACAGCAAGTATAAATGATTTCAAAAACGGAAGAAAACCAAATCAAAACTAAACTGAAAAGTAATAAGTATTTAATGATAATGGAATGTCTTTTCAGTCAAACTGACATCTTGGGACATTCCATTATCTTTTTATTATGAACTAGCAAAAAGATCCGTTCTTCCCTCAGGTTACAAAAAACAAATATTCTGACGTGGATGAGAAAGAAATTGCAATTCTGAGATCACTTCGAAACTTTCCCGGTTGGTACAAAAAAATAAAAATAAAAAATAACTCAAAAGGCCTGACCTCATTACAAATCTATATTTACCTGAAAACCCCGTAGAAGTATCCTACAACCATGTCCCACAGTTCCGAATTTTGTAACGTCGTAACCCTATCACTTCAAATCTTCCCCAGTTCGTAAAAAATCATCTGATCATTACAAATCTATATCTATCCCGAAAACCCCGTCGCTGTTATGTACAACAATATTTTAGTTCCAAATGTCGCCACCAGATTGCTTTATGGCGGTATATTGCACAATAGTATTTTAGTTCCATCTAGACCATCCCCCGTGCTTGTTTTTCTATATCAAATAGAATTTGGTTAAGTAAGAATATTATATTTAAATTATTGCAACGTTTTGACAATTATAGTTCTAATTGTCATTTTCGAATTACAAATAAATAGACGGATCGGAAATAAATAATCTTGAGATAAAAAAAAAGGTTGAATACGTTCTTTATTGATGGGGGGAAGGGAAAGGTAACATAAGTCAAAAAACAATAGAAAGTGAATTGTAGTCCCCGTGGCCTAATGGATAAGACGTCTGACTTCGGATCAGAAGGTTGCAGGTTCGTTTCCTGTCGCGGAAGTTTCATTGCAAAAATTATTTCTATTTTTCATTCTCGCAGGAAATTGCGCCAACTGGAGAAACACAGAAATAAAAGATTTTAGTAATATAGATTGCTCCAAAGCAATATTTGTGTAGTTCCCATTGTCGCCACCAGATCCATATGTGGCGCTATTATCCATTTAGGTTCAAGGATCGACACCAGGTTGCTATGCAGACCTATTGTGCAGAACGATATTTTAGTTCCAATTGTCTAATAACGTGGGAGAGGTAAAATCCATTCAGATAATAAAAAACCACACAAACTTTGGTTAAGTAAGAAATATATTTAAAATATTGCAACGTTTCGACAATTATAGTTCTAAATGACAATTACAAATTACAAATAAACAGACGGATCGGAAATAAATAAACAATCTGAGATTCGAGAAAGAGGTTGAATACATTCATTATTGATGGGGGGGGGGGGGGGAAAGGAAAGAAAACAGGAGTCAATAAACAATATAAAATGAATTACAAAATTGTAATTTTTTTTTATTTGTTTTATTGAAATAGTTTTTTTGATCCAATTTTCAATCCTTTTAATGTACTCGATGTTATTTAAATCATAATGATTTTCCGCCTGTTTTTTTTTTTTTTTTTCAATCTATGCTTATGACTTCAAACCTTTATTTAAATATTTTTAATTATTTAATTAAATTTATTAACTATTTTTAACGACTATTGTATTAATTTCATTATATCATACCATGTCCTTGTAATTATAAATATTATTGTAATTCATTTTATATTGTTTTTTTGACTCATATTTCTTTCCCCTTCCCCCCATCAATAATGTATTCGACCTCTTTTTTGAATCTCAGATTGTTTATTTATTTCCGTTCTGTCTGTTTATTTGTAACTTGAAAATGGCAATTGGAACTAAAATTGCCGAAACATTGTGTTATATTTTAAATATATCCCTTATTTAATCAAAGTTTGTGATTTTTAGTGGGCCCTAGGTTACAGCTCGGCCGTCCTAAGGTAAAAGGAAGCAACTAGCAATTTGGAAACTGATTATTTTCTGCCTTTGACCGTAGATATAAGCATATTGTGAGTCAGTTGCTAGCTTTGATCATCGAAATAGGGGCCAAACTTAACAGCAGATCTCTACCAAATTTCTTAGGAAGATGTGTAGATACTTCCTTACGTAGAAAATGCAGAAAACGCAAAATCAGAAAATTTGCAGTTACTTCCTTTTACCTTAGGACGGCCGAGCTTGCCTGTAAAACATAGGGGACCGCTCTTGCTTTTATGCTTATTATCTGAATGGATTTAGTTCCAATTGTTGCACAACAATATTTGTGTACTTCTCATTGTCACCACCAGGGGCATATTTGGCGCTATTTCACCCCCTGAGAGGGGGAGGCGTTTCCAGATTCCAAGATAGCCTGTTTTTTCCGCAGGGTCCTAAAGAGTAATTCTGCAAAGTTTGGGCCCGATAGGTCAAAGGGTCTAGGAGTGTACAGCGAACAAACAAACATACAAACATCCTCCTTTTTATATAGAATAGCTTTTGTTTCACAACATTAGTGTTTTTTACTTATTTTCTTTTATTTTTTTTTTTTTGTGGTGAGCGTGTAGCTGCCCTAGGGTTTGATTTCCACAATTTATCGTTGTTTTTTTAGCGGCTTCTAGGTTACAGCTTGCCTGTAATACATTGGGACCGCTCTTGCTTTTATGCTTGCTGGATGTCACACACTAACGATTAGAGATATTAGAATGAAACCTTCACCATTGTCTTCAGCATCAAAAAGTAGGTGATCATGTCCAAAAAATCAGACCTCTAGAACCATTCCCTGATCGGAAGCTGGGGGGTCAAAAGTGGTAGGCTTGCTGGATGTCACACTCTGTAGTGGCCAAACAGTTAGATATTAGAATGAAAATTCTAATACCATTGTGTTCAGCATAAAAAAAACCAGACCTCTAGGACCACTATCTGACCGGATGTAGGAGGGGGGGTCAAAAGTCGGTGCTTCATTACGTTTTTCTTTTATCATATCTCAGCAACCGTTTGTCTGGCAAAAACGTGACCACCACCAATGTGCTCAGAAGGGTCGATATTGGGGGGATGTCTTTCGCCGTTTTCCTCTTTATCGGAAGTGGCCTCTTTTGACCCCCAACTTCCGGTTTGCTGTAAGAGTCCATTAGGTTCATTGTAAACGCTGGTTAGGTTCACTCTACTTTTGTTTATAAAATTGTGCATATTATGAGGCTGCTTTACTTCTGACACTGTCTGAAAGCATTAATTATCTTGTATTTTATTGTCTTTAGTTTTTGAGGGGTCATCTGAAGTAATAAATATTTTTTTTTTTATAGTTATCCCTGAATTTAAAAAAACAAAGATTCATCTTTTTATTTACCCTAGTTTGTTTTTAAATAAATGTTTTTATTCTTTGTTAAGTTTAAAACACTTGTAAGTTAAAAGTTAGTCATAATTTTAGGAGCTTATACGCATTAATTAATAAATTATCACAACTTATTGGTAAGATACTTTTCCTATAGTAGGGGAAGTTAGGATTTTTTTTTTTTAATTAAACAAGAATTTTCTACTTTTTTTAATTATAAAATCTATTTAATAGAACTCAATTTCTAAAAAAAGTAATTAAATCAATATTATTTAATTGCATTGAAATCGATTAATTTTAAACATCAAAAATGCTTCAAATCCATTTAAAAAAGTAAACGGATGAATACTCGTAAACTGTTCGGTTTTGTTTACGAAAGCCTTCAACGCTTTTGCGCATGCGTCAGGTCTCCTTCGACTTCAGCAAAATAGGGGTGAGGAGAAACAAAGAGGGGAGGATATTTACTTTTTATAGTGTTAGTTTACTAGTAGCTGCGGTCTATTTGCGCTTTTCGGGAAAGAATTATAAAAGAATAAATACTTTTGCAAAAATGCTCCTCCGTTATTTTTTTTCTTAAAAGCGAAAATGTCCAAAAGAATTTCTTAGGAAAGTGCCCATCTCAGCGCAACACCCCTCTGCGGAGTGAAATCGTCCGCCAGTGATGGTTCTGGGTTTCGAAACGAACAGTAGATATATTCTGTTGCCTCGTGTCAGCATCTCTGGCTCATTTCTAGACAAAAGGGTCCTCACAGAAAAATATATAAAAATAAACACATCGTCTCTTGTATTAAGACAGGCACTTGTTATTAGACAGACTAAGAGAAATCTCACCTTTTGTGAAAAGTTGGCTAAAATCAGAACGTGACTTTTTTTAAAATCGAATTCTACATAAAATACTTTTATAAATTTTAAATAGTTCGTTTAGATCTCCTTTTCCATTGTTCTAAATAATCATTCATTAAAATACAATTTTTCTAGCAATAATAACAAAATAAACTGTCTCCTTAAGCCTTTTACATTATGGGACGAGAGAACTTCTCTCTCCTTCCCAAACTAAAATATTTAGAAATTCCAAATTAACAAACACACACGTGAAGCATTCTCTCGTCCCATAATGTAAAAAGGCTGAAGAAGAAGGATGATTAATCCTTCGAAATATCTCGAGTTATGTAAGGAGTTTTCAGTATTAAAGTAGTTGGTTTTAAAATATTATTAAGAAGAATTTATTTGGTTTTTAAAGTAAACTGTCATTTACAACTTCATCGAATTCTAAAAGTAGATTATTTTTATTTTAATATTTCATCTTTATACTTTCTCATTATTATTTCGCCTTGCATTTATGTCAAGATTTTCGTTGATAACTTTCTATTATTCCTTTACAAATAACTATATTGTAAATTATAATAGTGCCAAATACTTCAGAAGAGCAACAACAGGCTGTTTCGTAAGGGGATTAAGCGTATGCGTTGGTGGCAAAAGCCCTCAAGCACTCTTTTGACAAGTTCAAGTGGATTGCCGTGCAGTGACAAAAATTACAACTAACAAATTTATATATTTAAAAAAAAAAAAAAGCATTAAGAAAAATTCATTTTTCGAAACGAATAACATCAAATGAATATATAGAAATTTATAAATGAAAAAAGATTTTATTGGCATTAATTGTAACCCTGTAAAAAAAATAATTTAAACTTCAACTATTTTTAAAAATGTTTTCTTTTTTTTTAAATTAACTGTTGCAGTAATAATAAGTATTTTACATTCAACATATTATTTTATGTTTTTGTTATTATTTGGTTTTTGTCAAAGCGTTTTGAGTTGAAAAGCGAGAGTAATAGAGAGTAATTTATGAGAAAACATAAATACTGTATACAAACTTCTTTTTTAGCGGTCCCATGTTACAGTTAACGTAGGGAACCGCTGTTGCTTTTGTGTTGTCTGTATGTCACACTCTGTAGCGGCCAAACGGTTAGAGATATTAGAATGAAACCTTCACCATTGTGTTCAGCATCAAAAAGTAGGTGACCACGTAAACAATACAGGCCTGTAGGACCACTCCCTGACCCCTCAAATTAACGTTTTCCATAGCAGTGTTAGTAATAATAACAATTAATAGAGTAATAATAATGATGCTTCATACATAATACTAACAATTGCCAACAGAACGTCATTGTTAACATTTACAAACGTTTTATTTCATAAATTCTTTAACATATCCAAATGATGCACTAAGCATTGTATTAGCGGCCCCTAGGTTACAACTTGCCTGTAAAACATAAAGGAACGGTCTTGCATTTATATGCTCTTGCTTTTAATTATTTTGTTTATACAATTGTACATATTATGGGGCCGCTTTGCTTTTGACACTGTCTAAAAGCATTAATTACCTTGTTTTAAATTTTAATTAAATTAATAACGTAATACTTTGAAAATTAAAAAAAAACACGAAAATATAATCCAGTATATTTCACAAGTTTATCTTTGAATTTTTAGAATTAAAAGAGAAACAGCCAGTGGTTTGAAATCTTCCATGAGTCTATAAATTGGTTGAGTTAGGACCTTAAAATAGATAGCATATTTATTGAAGAAAACCATATAATTTACTTATTGAAGATATTTAAGAAATAAAAGTAAAATTGGACTGAGAAGTTGGTGTTTTTATCACAGGTTTTTAAAAGTAGAGACGTCTCCGGAGATATTATCATAAAATAAATTGTTTCAAAGTATGTGTACATTTTTTTAAAGGATTATATTATTATTTAAATACGAATACATATACACGGATAATACAGTGGAGTACCGTTTATACGTTTTTCAAGGGACTGAGAAAAAAAAAACGTATAAATGAAAAAACGTATAAACGAAATTCACAAAAGTTACGAACAATTTCGTAATAACCAACAATAAAAAGTCAGAGGTAAATTAAAACATTACATGAAAATGAAATACAAGAGGTAAGTAATACTAAACTTTTCCGAATGTTCAACTAGTACTATTCATATTCATTCAGCATTTACAAAATATTTTGTTATTTTAGGTTGAGGGGCTTTTTTGGAATGGAAAGAAAAAAGTTCCTTGTGCACAGTTAAAAGTGCCATCTTAACTTTATCATTTAAATCACTGCTAATGAGGTATGCTTGCATTGTGTTAAAACCCGCCAAAGCTTGTTGAAAACATGGCAGAGGTTTTTCAGTGCAATTTTCTAAGACTGGACAATCGGCAGATGGGAATCTGAGGTTCAAATGCGCATTTTCTCTCTTCTTGAGTTCTTAAAAAACGTATAAATTAAATTTGCGATTTCAGAAAAACGTATAAATGAAATTATTTAATGTTAATATGCATTGGATTTTGCCGGGACCATTCAAAAAAACGTATAAACGATAAAAACGTATAAACGGTGCTCCACTGTATATAATTTATTAAAAAAAAAAATTGTCCTATCTTCGGATATAACAATACATAAGACACAAAGACATGATGCAAAGATAAATAAAGATATGATATCACAATGAAAATTTCAGAAGTTAAAGAAAAAGAAATTATACAGTTGTTAAACTATTAATAAAAATACTGATTAGCCACAGACAAATAAGACTTCAGATTTATAATAATAAAATATAATTATAAGTAAACATTATTACTTAGTTAAAATAATATTCAATGTGTGTAGCTATAATACAGAAGTGAAATTTCTGCAGAGTTATCATGTTACAGCTTCAGACGAATTCATTCCGGAGACAGGGACCATCGTAAATAGATCTCTGGATGCTCAGGGATGTTACAAACTGAGGGTGGGGAAACTAGAAAACTCACAAAAATAGGCAAATTTGATGTTCTTCCCAATGTGCATAAGATCCAGGATGAAGATAGTTTATATCCAGTTTCGACCAATTGTAAATTGCTCGAATTCTATTACGGTACTATCTGATCTCATTTCTACTAAATTAACCAAACAAATTATAAATATATTGAAAAAACTGCCTTCATATTTTTTTACTGTAGACATTTGCATATCCCTCTTTACATCCGGTAAGTGGACGACTTTTTTTTCTACGCTTGTGATGGTGTGCAAATTGATATAAAGAACATTATGGAAAGCATTCACAATGATATCAAGATAGAACTAGAAACTGAATCCATTATACTATTCTTGGGCGTGGCAATACTAGGTTGCTCGCTGGTTTTCAAACGGCAGTCTACTGTAAACCCACCAGTACTGGAGTTGCACTCAACTTTAACTCAGCGTACCCACAAGCATTTAAAAGAAATGTCGTAAGTATGGTGATCGACAGAGCCTTTATAATTATATAAATTTTGCCCATTTTTCTGAGTTTCCTAGTTTCTCCACTCTCACTTTGTAACATCCTAGAGCATCCAGAGATCTATTTACGATGGTCCCTGCCTCCGATATGAATTCTTCTAAAGCTGTATCATGCTCATGATAACTCTGGCTTTTTATTCTAGAATTTTGTGTATTCATTTTACTTGATGAAGAAGTGCAGGTCACTTAGAAAGTACTTGTATTTTAACTGTAGAAATTATTTTACTTGTAATTGTGTGGTGGCTTCAAATTTCACTTCTGCATAATCTATATTACTAAAATCTTTTATTTCTCTGTCTGTGTGTCTGTCTGTCCGGCACAGTTTTCAGTGAGAATGAAAAATAGAAAGAATTTTTACAATGAAACATCCGCGACAGGAATCGAACCTGCAACCTTCTGATCCAAGGTCAGACATCTTATCCATTAGGCCATGGGAACTACAACTCTCTTCATATTGTTTTTTTGACTTATCTGTCAAATCTAAACTGACTTTGACTGGAAAGTAACAATTGTAATAAAAAACAAAGTCAAAAAAGAAAGAAGCAGTACTTCATTAGGTACAGTACGATTCTCCCGCTGATTCTAAAAGCAGTCGTGGATTGAGAGAATATAGACATCAAAAATTAAAATAATAAAAAAAAAAAACTTTTAAAAATTTTTAGTTTTATTTTACTTGATGTAATTTGTGTGTGTGTTTTTTTTAATAAATAACAAATTGTTTTCCGTTACATACGCGAGGCTTCCGGAGCGAAGCGACGGGTAGCCGTCTAGTTACTTAAGATTTTAATGTTTCTAATGAATTGTTTACTTCTAATTGGCATTATAAAGCAGGATCATATCTAAAATAAATGATTTAAAAAAATCATTATAATTGATAGCATATTTATAAAATAAAAGCATATAATATATTCACTGATGATATTTAAGAAATGAAGGAAAAATTGTACTGAGAAATTACAAACCAATGGAAGCAATATCTATAAGCACAGCCCAATACAGAATTCACAAGAGAATTAGGATTCTTGGAATAAATCTCGTAAAATCCTTCTGCAAAATTCATGGTGAACATGATTCCATATTAAAAAAATACAACTGGTGGAAAAATGATTGACTGAGTTACTAGTATCACCTGTTGTGTCTAATAACCCCCTCACCACCACCAAAATGCTTTCTGAAATTAAGCTTAACGTTTATAGGTTTCAAATATTTCTTTTAAAAAAATAATCTTAACCATTTGCATGTGGAGATGCATCTTCCCCTCTTCAAGCAAAGCCTGCTGCCATTCCATTTCCCTTAACAAGCAAGGGCTGTACAGTTCTGTACATGATGTATGACTTTAAAGATCACAGAAAAAAAATATCAGAAATTTATAACACTAAAAGCATTATTAAAAAATTAAAATATTATAAAAATACTTATTATTAGATAACAAATTTAGTCAAAGACCAGAATGAATTACAGAAATCAATTTATTAGCATTAGCATTAGCAAATAGTCATAATAAATTATTGATTAGTCTCTATTACAATATAATCTTTCTTCCACAGGTAAAATGCTCCAATTGGGAGACTGAACACCTGCAACAAGCCAATTGAAATCTTTAACATTATACCACATGTTTTCTTTGCTGTCAAACTCAGCCAAAGTGAAATGTTCATCTAAAGAAGCATAACACCAGTTGTATGGTGCAAACCGAATATTGAAACAATCTTCTACGATAGGATTACTGGTTACATACAAATATATATCTGTGTCAGTGGTCTTGTGAGTTCTGAGTTGTTGGCAAGCAAAAACGAATAGACAGTCTTTGCACTCTTCTACAAAAATAGAACTCTTCACAGGCCCAGTATATATTTTACAACGAGCTAACTGGGACATGTGTAAGGTACTGGGCATTCCTTCCAACCTAATTTCACAGTTTGTCAGTTTATGAAGTCCTACATCTTTGAAATTGATTTCTTCTGATGTCATTTTTAATTTCTCATTCTTTAGATTCTGAAAGCCACAATCATAAAGAGGGATACCCGATTCATCTTCTTTTATTTTATCAGGTTTAATAGTCATTGCTTTAGGCTCACCCAAATTTCTTTGAGTCTTGAAAGTAAATTTTTTCTTTGGTGCCAGTCTTTCTTCCTTTTGTTTTACTTTCTCTTGTAATAGTTTAATTGATTCTTGAGTTATTCGAATATCATAGGAGGGAAGAAACATTACGGAATCAGCCAACAACTTACTCAGATTCTGAATATCTACAGTAATGGAATCAAAATGTTCTTTCAGCTCAGTTTTTGAAGTAATACTCTCATCATCTAATTTGTTCTCTATTTCTGCCTTATTCTGGTTGAATAATTCAGTAAAGTATGTTGCCTCTTCACTGATATTGTAGTCCCTCGACTTCTCTGCTCGTCTCTTTTCTTGAGATGCAATTCTTTCTTCTGTTCGTTGTTGAAGCTTTTCCTTCAATGCTTCCTTCTTTTCTTTATATTCATTTGCAACAGGATTAACAGAATTAAAATTGGACATTATAAATCTTTAATTGAGAAATTCAGTTCTAAACTAAATATTTAATAAGAAAAAATTTACAGTTTTATTTTGATTTTGGACGATAAATTGGATCTGGATTTTCTGCAGCTTCCCTCACAACATCCATGTAAGTTTTCTTTCTTCGTGAAGTTTCTTCCAGGCCTTCCAACTTTATTTTGTGTAACTAGGAAAATATAATAAAAATGAAAGTATTACTACAAATACAAGTCATGCAATAAATCATTATCATGAAACTGTAATAAAATAATGCCATGGACAAGCATTTCAAATGCTTTACTACAATCAATAACTATTCAGAAGCTGGGTTTAAGAAATGTCTCTAGCTTTATTTCTATAATTTATTCATGAAGTCTGAACTTTACTTAAACTTATGTATGATGGAAAAAGTGACCCCACAAAACTAAAGACAAAAAATAAAAAGAACAAAATATGGAATACAAAACCTTGGGCAGCCATTTATAATGTCAAATACCTCAAAAGGTATTTGAGCAAAAGAAATCATATAATAAAAAACCCTTTAAAGAGTAAAAAGAAAAGCAATCAAATCATAAACTTATACTTAATTTGAAGTTTAAAAGACATCTTTGAATTTTTGGAATATGTAATCTTCCCAATAGTCAAAACTAAATTCGCTAAAACCCAAATCCTTTTGATTTTTATTGGAAGTTTGCTATGCAGTACTGGGTAGCAAATAATACTTTCCTCTTCTTTTAATACTCTTTTAATCAGGGCCAGCTCGTCCATATAGGCAACCTAGGCGGCTGCCTAGGACAGAAAATTTTAGGGGCGGGATGGCTGGGTTTTTTTTTGCTTATTTTTAGCATAAATCGCCAACGCCCAGCGCACTTCACATTTTAAATAGAGAGTTGGAACAATAGTCAGTTTTGCAACCCTATACTGTACTCCGCCCAGCCCGACTGATCATACTGATGCGACATCTTCATCAAATCAAGTCAACTACAAGCGCTACCATAGATGTAGTTCGTTTTTGCGTATTGCAGTGATTAGTGAACCAGGGACCGTTGCGTACTATATTGAATTGAACTGTAGTGTGACACATAACGTGTCGTGTTTCATGTACTGTTTGACGTTTTGAAGTGAAAGAGGAGTTTTATGTGTTGACAGGTTAGTACACTAATTATTAAGCTTGTAGTTACAAGTTACAGTTACTCTGGTAATCAACTAATCATAATAAACAAACTACAGATAATGAAGAGCGGAGTCAGACTAACGAATTATCATAGCTTCCAATCCAACAATTAATTATGTGAACCTTGTCACTCCAAAATCTTATATCGAACATCTTTCCTTTTAATTTTTTATTACCAGTAGCTGATATACACAAATATTATTTGCTTTGTGTGTAAGAATTAAAATATAAAAGTCAAAGATAAAGTAGTATTAAAAAATAATTGATCTCGCATAAAATAAAATCAATTGATGTATAGTAGTGTAGGTAACACATCACATGTAGATATATTATCAGATATTGAGATATAGTTATATGTTATAGAATTGTGCACTAACATGTAGCACAGATAAAGATATAATTAAATTATAATCACACATATATAAAAGTATACTATTGTAATATGTTATTTATCAAAATCAATAAAAATATAATTGTTTTATACAGAAATATTTATTATTTTATGGTATTTATGGTTAGCTTATACGTTGTTTTGCAGATACCAGTATGGAGGGGAAAAAAAAAAAACATCTGGCACTTGTTTAGGAAAAGAAGAAAAAAAAAATGAAGAAAATGCAAAAAACTTCAAAGGATCATTTGAAAAATACCTTTTGAAGCAAGACAATGAATTGCTGTCAACTTCTTCTGAACAAGAAACTGTAATTGAAACTAGAGTTGATGGACGAACGAAAAACGACCAACCACAAGCCAAAGAAGATGATACCGTTACTGACACCGGTAATGTGTTAATGTACGTGTTAAAACAACTAGTAAAATTGATAATGTAAAAGAAGACGACACAACTGTAGAATTACAGCCGAAAAAAATCAAGCACTGTAATAATTGATTTTTCTGACCCAGCTTTTTGGGACACGTTGACAGCAAACATTAAGAACAATGATAGTGGAACATGGACCTGAACAGGTTAAAGGCAAAGGCAATTTTCCAAAGGTCCAATGAACTTATGTATTCTTTTCAGCATCGATTTGTTGATGGGAGATTTTATGCCATCATGTGCCATCTTTGACTGTAAAACCCTTGAATGATACATGATGGTCCAGTCGAATTGATGCACGAACGCCTTTGCGTTATCTGCTTTCAAGTGTGTGTGACGCTTTGGAAGAAATCTATGAAGATTCCTCTCTTACAGGTTCCAGTGGTATTGAAACAAAGGCAGAAGCACTTGTTTTACTTAAAAATATCTCAAACTTCAAATTTGTTGTCGCTCTTGTCACATGGCACAACATTTAGTTTCAAGTCAATTTAACAAGAAAAGGATTTGTCTCTCCAAAGAGCAGTTAGTCAACTGAAAAAAAAAAACAGAAGACTATTTGATCAGTGCTAGAAGTGACTTGCAATTCAACAGAACTTTGGTTGATGCTCATGATGTAGCAGAAGAAGTTGATATAGAACCAGTTTTTGAGATAGAGAAGGTGCACATTCGAAAACATTCGATGCGAATGTTTGACTACGAAGCAACAGATGAATCTGTAAATGTAACTGACCCTTCGGAAAACTTCAAAATCCATTTTTATTTTGCTGCTTTAGACACAGCTATCAAAGAACTATTTTTTCAGTTAAATGAAGTATCTGCTACCTTTGGATTTTTGCACGACATTCGCAACCTGACAAACAAAAACTGCAGAAATTTAGCTGTTGTGTGAAAACTTGCAGAAGGCCTTAACAGTTCAAAATAAAGAAGGTGTGAAGGAATCTGATATTGATGCTTTAGGACTGTGTTCTGAGCTGAGAGGAATTTGTCATCATCTCAATGACTCAGTGACAACCCCTGAAGAGGTTTTAAGGTACATTTACCATCATGATCTTGAAAATGGATTTCCTAACATATGTGTAGCTCTTCGTATATTGCTCACATTACCACTGTCCACAGCAAGTGCTGAAAGAAGTTTTTCCAAATTGAAATTAATTAAAACATATCTTCGCAGTACAATGAGCCAGGAAAGACTTATGTGTCTAGCCAAAATTGGCAAAACACCTCGATCCGACAGCCTTAGTAAAAGAATTTTCAAAAATAAAAGCAAGAAAAGCACCGTTCGGATTAAAAATCTTTTATTTTATCAATGTATCTTAAACTGTGAGTGTGAGTCTTTTGTTGTAAAGTTAATTGAGTCTTTGTGTTACTTCTTCTTCTTTCTTCGAATTTGGCCATCTGAGGACCGCATGAAATAGCTCATGAAGCTCAACGTTTCTTATTTCTCTCGCTCCAGTATCTTTTCATTCTTTCACTCTGTTTTTTCCTTCTCTCATCAGTCCATGAAGCTCCCGTTTTTCTTTTTTCTCTTTCCCGGAACCCCTTAAAGTCTTTAATCTTTTTTCTAAATCTGCCCCTATCCACAATATCTTCCTCCGTCAAACTGATCTCCTACAGGTCCACTCTAATCTCCCTAATCCAAGTAAGCCGTGTCTTTTCCTCGTGTTACTATTTTTTTTGTAAAGAAATTAATATCTACTTTCTAAATATGAAGGACTTAGACTAACAAAAAGTGTAAATAGAACCTGGCCTATTTTAAGAAAAATATTTTATTTATTTTTCCTTCTAACATTGGAAATAAAAAAAAAATCATCAGTATTATAATATAACATACTCATTTTTGATATTTTTCCAATTAACAATTCTATGTTGGCACAAATGAACTTAAACTTTCGATGCTGGAACGCAAGAAATTGAAACTGCAAATCCTTGTTCCACAACGAGACCAAATGGGTAAGTTTGATTTATTTAATGCTTAAACAAATGTAAATTGTGACAAACAATAAACAATAGGATGGTGTGTGAAAATGTTAGGGGCGACTAGGCCTCACTTTTGTAAGGTTGAGTTTATGGGTGTGGGGGCAGAGAACTTTTTTTTGCCTAGGGTGTCAAAAAACCTAGAGCCGGCATTGCTTTTAATATCTTAAAAATTAAGATACTGCATCCAAACTGATTCAAATTTTCAAAATAACTTTAACAAACAATAGGCACCTAATCAGTAATGGGCTTTAAGAATACGACAAAAGAAATGAAAGTATTCGGTTTAATTATTTCATTCATTTCTCCCAAGTATGTCTTGTCCTTAAATGCTTTCCAACTCTTACATCAAATATTAGACAGGTTTTACAAGTGGCACATTTTCATTTTACACAATGAATTCCATTGGTGAAATATCATTTCTTTTTGGAGTGCACTTTGGTTGCCATCACAACTACACATTGAAAAGTTGCTGTAGTAGCCTGAAAAAGTAGTAGCCTAAATAGTCTCTCCTCCTAGTAATAATTTTATTCTTATCAGGCCCATTTAGTAATCTTTTTCCATTATCCTTATATGCTGATTCATATAACAAAAATTAAAATAGGATATGCATATGTAGAACAGATAATTTTGAAACTAAGTATGAGTTTATAAATTACAAACAAACAAAACTTTGATTTCGTAAGCCAACCTTTGTTTCCTTCAACTAAAACTGAGTTTATTTCTTTTTACCCCTTTCTTTCTTAGTTCATTTACTTTAGAATTCAACTATGACAATAAAAATAAAACTAATATTTTTTTGTCCTACCTTTTATATTAACTGTAGTGAATAAAAAGTACAATTAAAACAACGACTTCAATGCTGTTAACTTCAGCTATTGTAGAAGATATTGTAGGATTGTAGAAGAATAAATCATTTTATTATTGTTGGTGAATATAAAATTATTTATTCTTCTACAATCCTACTTCAGAAATGAGTTTAGTCGTCAGATTACAACTTTGCTATTGAAGTGTGGTTTTTGATTGAACCAATCAAAAGCTCTCAACATGGTGCAACTAAGGAATGTGAAAAATATCTAAAAATACAACTTTTTTTCGTCTTAAATTCTCCTAAAATTATCAAAAATAAGAGGGAAAAAATCCCTAAGATGGGCTTTCTTGAAGTCTTAAAAATGCATTCTGATAATTTTGGGGTCTTTTTCTTAAAGAAAAACCACGATAAACACTGGCTTAACTCTTAACTATTCCCAATACTAAAACCCTAGAAACTGACCATAGCTCTTTGAACTGTAACAGTGACGACATCAGTCCCTTGGCCTGTTTCAGTGCAGGATGCAATCTCCTTTGGATTGCCCATGAGTGGCATTGGAATCACTGTTGCTATCTTTGTTACCCATTATTATTGGAAAATGAATTTATTGCAAAATATTTGAAAATAGTCTTCTAACACTTTTTTGAAAATAGATGCTTTTGGATGTGTTTTGGCATAAAAAAAAAAGTCACCACAGTTGCTTAAGGTCAAAAATAGTCGCTTTTTAGTCACCAATGGTAACCCTGAACACTATTTCTTTGGACATTAATAATCTTGAATTTTCTTTTCAAACAATATTAAGGATAATCTTTCTATACAAAACATTTATTGTGTAAATATTTATTAGAAATAATAATATATAGAAGTATAAATTAATTTCTTTCATGGTTATTTCTTGAGAAAAACAATGTTTTACATATTATAATATGTTATGATAAAATTAAATAAAATCAGTAATAAATAATAAATAAATAATAATGAAGACTCTTGCAAAGTAACTGCTTAATTTAGGATTATTGTTTCAATAACAAATTATTGTTTTCACTGAATCATCCAATGCACATTGATTTCTTAAAGACCTTCAGATTTATTACAATAAAACTGTTTTTCAATCTAAGCTATTTTATAAAAATCTATAAAAGTAATAATTTACTTAATATAAATTAAATCTGTAATAATATTAGATGTAATTTTCTTCTTTCAGTCAAACATCTTGGACTTCTGTAATTCTGATATTGAGAAAATCAACATCTTTGGAACAAAAGAAAAGGAAAGATATTTTCCCTTAAAAATGTCTTATTTCTTCTGGAAATCCCTAAGAGGGGAAAAACTACAAACAAAGCAAATATTACGGAAACCAAAACTTGCTGCTGAATGAAAAAACAAAACAAAACCAGAAAACTGTCAAAAGTAATAATAGTATTTCTTTACTTTAGTCATTGAGGGGTCACTGTCGCCATCATATGTTATCAATACCTCCCCTCGTACGCCTTTTGAGTCTTGCACTGAGCTGATTAGCTCTGGCTGAGGAGAGCCCAATAAGCTCGAAACGGCCAACTCAAAAGGCAGTCTTATTTGAATTAATTGCTTTCATTTCACCCATTAGAGGGTTTATTTATTGCTTTTTTTTTTTTTTTCTTTGTGGTCAAATGCCTTTTGTGGTAGCCTGAGTGCTGCCCAAGCATTTGAATTCCACATTTTGTTCTTGTTTTTTATTTCTTTACTTTAGTCATTGAGGGGTCACTTCACCATCATGTGTTAGTAATAATAGTAATCTGGATAAAATAACAGCATAATATTTAAAGATAAAGCTCTTTATTTGCAGGCAGCATTTGCTTATTTAGCAATCAAAAAATAGTAGAACATGAAGCAAGATTTGATGACAAGTGACAAGGAACTGGTTTTTGATTTCCTTTCTAAACAAAAGAAATGAACTTGGATTCCAAATTCCCCCAAAGATCTTTCCTATTGTCTCCCTCCATTGGATCATTTTAATGTTAGACCAATTTGTTAAATCTACTTCAATAATGTTAATAGTTAAATTTGAAGCTCCATCGTCAGAACAAATAAAAAGGGTTTTTACTTTAGAAGAGTAAAAGCAAAAATGGCTGCATCACAAAAGAATAAATTAAACCACTCAAAATTTAGAAAATTTATTGAATAATAATAATAAAAAAAAAAACAGCAATAGGCAAAAGATAAAAAATGGAACTTACTATTACAAAAGAATAAGAAAATGGATAAAATATTCAAAGTGAGTAAAAAACAAGAATTAGACTATCACAGCAGAAACCACAGAATTAAATTTTAAATATTAAGTACAAAATAAATAAATAAAATCCAATACAGATTATTATATATATTTATAGATTTCATTAGGCCACACAGCTGAAGATATTTACAAACAGATGAAAAAGATACAAATCCATCAAATTTAAAAGCAATGAAATATTTATAAGAGCATTATTTTTAAAAAGAGGATTAAAACACTGATCTCGTATTGTTTAGCTTCAACTAAAACAGCTTAACTTATGTAGCCCAAAGGAGGCTCTTGTTAAAATAAGGACTGAGCAATTAGTCTCCAAATCAAAGAAATACTAGAACAACATCCTATTGATTACTACAGATTTTTATTTTTGGAAGGAGATAAAACAAAGTAGATAAAGCCTGTTACATAGAAGTTGGTCTCACTCTTGTTGCAAGAAGTGTTTTCAGCCAAGACCAAAAAATCTATACATTTGCCAAAATGAAGGTTAGATTGGCTGCAGATTTGGCAAAAGAATCCATAGGATCATTCAAAGAACTTCCAGATGACTAAAATCCAACAAAAAAAGATGGTTTTATAGCTCCAAGAAAAATATTTTTTTTTTACTTATTTTTTTCATTTGTCAAATGCATTTATGTAACCCAATAACTCAAGAGTTTAACTAATTCTGAGGAATTAGTCAGAAGTCTGTACTTTTTTTTGGTACAGCTAGAGATGAAATTTTTTTTCCAACTTTACAATTGTGGAGCCAGAGTCAGGAAACCGACATTAAACTGATTGTTTTTAGTTGAAGTCAAACAGTTCAAAAAATAGACTGACTTCCCAATGCTCATTTTAACTAATCAATATCTTCAAATACATTCTTTAATCACAAACTATAATAAACATCAACAACTCCTCACCCGATATTTCAATTTTCTGATTGAAAATCTTTATCCAGGGATAACACACTTAGAAGAGAACATCTTTCTCTTTCTAAGAGATGACCAACATCCATGAAAAAGGACTGGGAACAATCAATTTAGTTCTCAACTGTTTCGAATAGAAACTATCATAAATACATAACCAGACCATAAGTAAATATCTTACATTGTATAAACTAGATGAAAAACAAAACTATGGTAACAGAGTAAAATAGATCACCTGATTATGAGAACATTCGACTTTTAAGATGGTGGAGAAGAATTCTCTCAAGAAAGAAAAAAAAAATAACGTCATGCAGCAGATCCTCATGAAATGGACTAAAAATGAAAAATCAAATGCTTGCCATCAAAAACAAAGAGGATGAGACAAGCAGATCAAATCATTTTGCAGAAATATAACCATTAAACACCTTCCAATTTAACTTCACTATTGCAGTGTAGAAGACTTCATTTAAGAAGGAAATTAAAACCTATCATTGTAAGATGTGGATATCAGCCTGGTATAAAAGAATGACAAATATTTGTTATGAACTATATTTCCTTTAGTTTAGTTCTTTCCATACTGGAAAGCAAGCAGCAAAAATTTGTTGTTCACCTTAAGAAGTACTGTCTAACAAAGGAACTACTAAGATTTAATCCATTATAAGGTTCAAAGCTGTGGAAAGGTGTGTCCTCGTGGCGCAAGAATGGAAAATGATACTATCAAATTGGAATAAAAATAAAGAAAAGGTAATTTAAATTATATCTATTGACTATGAAAGAGATATCATTTAGAGCTAGTCAATGAAAGAATGACAATCAATGGAGATGAGATTAATCATACCACAAAGATCCAGAAACTATAGACATATCCAAATGTATCTCCAACCATATGGATTAAAAAAATACAATATGGTACAGGAATATATTGCTAGAGACACTGACTTCTTCAATGATGAATGCTGTGATGTAGTGCTGTTGTATAGCAAATTCAAATTAAATGGTTTGAAAGTTGCACAGCAGTTTGCCATATTCTTTTCAGATATCCAAAAATTCTCTAGACTTTCACAGTATTTTGGGTTAGTTTTGCATCTGGTTTCAAATGACTGGCATTTACCAGGTCTGTAAATATGAAACCGGAATTTTGTATAGAAAATACATGTTTATTGTATGAAAATGATAAGAAATATTTTATTCGAAGTATTACCCATCGCTAGCTATACCTTTTTCGAACCTGCCTGACAATTTGTGGATGTCCCGCCAAAAAACTGTTGCTGTTTTGAGGCAAACCATTCATCGTGCCATTTTCGTAAGAAGTGAAGCACTGCTCAGTAAGTGCGTGTCCCATCGATGCAAATAAGCAGTAATCGGACGGAGCAAAGCCTGGTGAGTAAGCTGCATGCGAAAGTATTTCCCAACTAAACGCCTCAATCGTTTCCTTGACCAGTTTCGCTGTGTGTGATGGTGCATTATCATGAAGCAAAATCACTTTGTGTTGCCTTTTATGATATTCTGGTCACTTTTCATGCAAAGCTTGATTAAAATTGATCATTTGCTGTCGGTAGCGCTCAATATTAACGGTTTCAGCAGGTTTTGGCAGCTCATAATAGATCACACCCTTCTTATCCCACCAAACACAGAGCATTGTCTTCTTCGTTTCTCACATCAAAATTGCCACTTTTGAATTTTTTAAACCACTGAAAGCACTGTAATTTACCAAGAGCATGATCACCATAAGCTTCGACAAGCATTCGATGCGATTTTGCAGCAGTTTTCTTCAAATGGTAACAGCAAATCAATGCTGTCTGCAAATCGTAGTTTCCAGTCACAAAGTTCGACATGTTCAACGCTATTACAAACTATGCTATTGTATGAAACTTGCATTGTTGTGAGTTGAAAATCAATTGTCAGATGTCAACAAGACAATGGCGTCAATGACGCGGCTTGCCGGCATATAGGGCTATCTTTGGGCAAATTCCGGTTTCATATTTACAGATCTGGTAAAGCTTTCTATTCATTCTTGATTCCTACTAATTAGATGATGCTTTAATACTTTGTAATGAATCTTTTTTTTTTTTCCAATTGGCATTTCTGTTGCCAATTTCCTCTTAGCTGTTATTTCACCAGTCATGTCATTTGTTTCTGATAGATCTGACTTTTCTATTTACACATTCTTTTGTTCTACATATTTAAATGCATGGCTTTACATTGCTAAATATTAAAAACTTTATAAATGCTGAAAATGGTTGTAAAAATTTACGGTACTAATAATTTACCTCCTAGAATTAAAATATGCAAAATCTGATGTGTCTATTGTTTTGTCGAACAGAGCTGTTTCCTGAATCTCATTACTACAGTGTTAAAAATGCAATGTAAAATATGCTTAATATTATCTATATTATACTATTATATCTATATTATATATTATTTATATCTATATTATTATTATCTATATTATCTTATATTATTATCTGCATATATTATTATGCTTAATATTATGACTTACTTACTTGATTTATTTTTTATCAAATTCTTAAATTTATCCTCTAACATTATTGAAGTCTGAGAAGCAAATTCTATTTAAGAAGCTGCACAGATTTCTACACTTCTACAAGCACATTACTTTTTAGCAGGTGCTAAGAATCTAACTTTCAATCGTTATTTATGCAGCCTCTCTGTCAATGTACATTTAGTTAGAACAATTAGGATATATTAGCCCCAATAATTATATATTTTCAGTTCAGTTGCATTTTTTTTTCTTCTTAATTTAAGTCATTCTGCTTATTATTTGTGGAAGTATATATACTGTCATTCTGTTTTAAAAACAGAACACACATTTAAATAAAAGATTGTTAATATGACATTAATTACATTATGGAAAAGAATGGAAATAAATAAATAAACAAGTTTAGCTGAATATTTATTCTCTTTGATTATGAGAATACTGATTTTATACATATTTAATACTATTTTACATATTTAGTTTATTTATAACTATTTTTGTGAAGAGAAATAGAATGTATTTCCCTAAATTTCCACTGGGAAGGTCCCCATGGAAGGAAACTAAGCTGTGTTATAATGTGATTCTTTTCAGGCTAGTCCAAAACCTGATAGCAATGAGTTGTTAATCTTTTTTCTCCTATTCGGTGAAGGCTCAGCTTACAAAACAAATATCTACTTTCATTTTGGGATAATGAGCTCTGTGCTTATTGCCACTATCTAATGCACATGAGGAATTTGTTACTGTATTATACTAACACATAATTTGATTTCAGATCCCAACCATTATTATTATTTCATCCTTTAATTCTTTAAAGGAGATCAGTT
>JAFIDM010012231.1:1283219-1319502 GCA_023159025.1 Thereuonema tuberculata | reverse complement strand
TAATGGTTTCAGGACACTTTTCTTCCCATTATGATACAAAGCAATAAAATACAATATATTTGAAATGGAGACAGTATTGAAAGAAAAGTTGCTTCTGTTTATTGCTTTGACTGTACAATCTAGAAGTAACTAGATGCAGACCAAGATTGCATTGTCATTTTTATAGTACGGTACTTCAAGAGCCTCTGCTGCACTGACTTTATCCCAGAAGAAATAGGATACAGTTGTTAGTGCATAAAACAACTTAATTGACGGGTCTATCGTTAACAGATACCTGTGTCTTGCAAATCTGTGACAATTGAGCAAATGGAAAAAATCATTGACTTAATCTGCAGCAGCAATTACTGAATGGAGAGTTTGACAAAATTTACATGAGGACTGTATGAAAATATTGAAGATAAAAGTTACATACTATCAATGTAAAAAAAAAAAAAATACATTAAAAAATATTAGTATGGACTTTGAAGAGAACTTGAAACATCCATATTGTCTATATCATTTTATATTGATAGTATACAAAGTAAAATATATTAATCACAATAAATTTCATCAATGCAAGTCAATTTGTTAACTTAAAGCTACCTTCTAATTAACTGTTTTTCTAACTGTTTTAAAAAACGAGAGTTGTCCTAAAATTGTTCCAAAAAAAGCAAACTACAGTATTTGAAAATATTGAAAACATTAAAGATATTTAATGATACGACCAGGTTTCGAACCAGACTCGCTGGCCGTTTTCGAGTACAATATCAGTGCAGTACAGGCTGCTTAACAAAAATCCAAACCAACCATGGATCTGTGACTGGACAGATGGAGTCCCCTGGTGGTGGAGAAGATAACAGTAGGAGAATAATCGATCTGAATATTCATTAGCAGTACAACAGCTGTACTGCGTAAAAGCAACGTCCTTCATTATTTTTCCAAGATACAGAACAAACTACTACTAAATGACAAGTAATATAGGACCATACTGAAAGGAAGCTAAATTCTATATATTTGTTTTTTGTTTACATGATTTATGCCCAAAATAGTTCAATTTAATGTCATTATTCCTAGGAAAAAATCCCTTACTTCTCTGGCTTCCTCTTCATCAGGTTGAATCAATTTCAATACAACATATGATCCAACTCCAATTAATCCAAAGTAAAACAAACTTTTGAATTGAGGATTCATTGTTGCCTGCAATCAAAATTGTCTCATAAAAAAATAATAAGGGAAGGGACAAAACAAAACATAAATGAATAACATAATATAAAGATATATTTATATCTGTTTAGAAATTAATACTGTTTTTCTTACTTTTTTTTCTTTGTTTCAATGAACAGGGGAAAAAAAAATTCATTCTTAATTCTCCATCTGTCATACTTACTAAAGACCAAATATTTTTTTTATCCTTTTCTAACAAATCAATTAACCCAACTAATTTCTGCAACATTTTATTTGGTGTGAACAACTGTTTTGTTTCCATATTTTTTTTTTTTACTTGTCATTTTATCTTATCTGAGCTTATTTCTGTAAATTCACGTTTTTCTTTAGCATTTACTACTGCAAGTTATTCCTTTCCATTCATGGTTCTATATTTTACTCACTTTTTAAAAGTGCTTTTTTCTATGCATTGCTTCTTTTTTTCTTTATTTTTATTAAGTATTATTAATTTAATGAGTAATTTTATAATATCCCAACAAACAATATATGAAAGGAATGGAATGGGACCTTTTCATTTATTTATTTATTTATTTATTGCAATTAGTTTTAATTAGTCACTTATTAACTTTCTTTGCATTATTACTCTTTAACTACCTAATGAAAAGAATGTAAAAGTAAAAAAGTAAAACACAGTTTCAACCTGCCATTTTGGCCAAGCACCATTAAATAAATAATTTCTTTTTTAAGTTATTGTTCAAAACAAATCAATATTCAAAATATTTTAACTGAATTTTGTAAATTTTTAGAATCTACACAACTAACCAAGTTATAGCTCTAGGACTTGGAAGTACAGGGTGTCCCATAAGTCTGGACCCGTAGGGTGTAATGCGACGGAGCGCCATCCTGTAGAAACCAGGTTGGGAAATCCCCTTCTGGGTTTAAGATTGATGGTAATGCTTCCTCCTGGAGCATTGTCAAGTATTAAAATTCAAGGAGATGGGATTTGTGGTAAACAAATCTTGCAGCATGCCACCGAGGACATCGGCAGATTAACAGACTACTTCTAATGTCATGGCAGCATTCTCTAAACGCCCTAAGAAGCCTCTCAACATTTTATCCGCAGAGACGGTCTTTAAAAGTCCATCTACCGTATTCTGAAAAGCAGTAAATAGCATCCATACAAGATGCAGTTGCTACAAACATTAAGTGAGGATGATCTGATCGGAGAGTTGAATTCTGCGTTTGGGGTCTGCAACATTGTGATATTAATCCCACTTTTCCGTTTACTATCCTGTTTAGTGACGAGGCAAGCAGGGAGGTGAATAAGCAAAACATACATTATTAATCACCACAAACTATCCCATTAGATGCAGGCATCCAAGGCACAAAGTGATGATCACCTCATGGTCTGGTGTTGGATATGAAATGACCAAATTATCGGCCCTTTTTTTTTTTTTCAGCAGACTGTGACAAGACAGACATACTTGACAATGCTCCAGGAGGAAGAATTATCATCAATCTTAAACCCAGAAGGGGATTTCCCAACCTTGTTTCAACAGGACGGTTCTCTGCAAAATTATCCCTCTGTGGGTCCAGACTTATGAGACACCCTGTATATAATAGTAATGCTGAACAACGAGGGAAGAAATATTGAGATAAGAAAATAAATAAAATTAATAATTTTCAAGTTTTTATCTATTTATTTATTTTTATTATATTATCAGCAATCCAAGAATGCTAACAAACCCAGTCATTCTATATAATTTTACAGTCAACAGATCAAAGGGAAACTTGTTTTTACATTTATAGGCTATTACAGTAAAAGCAACAGTTTTTCTGTTTGAATTTTCCATTATCTAATATCTGAAATCTTCAAGTAGTAATCATTTGTTCCATTTATGATTTACTAAATTGTGGTGAATAAGTTCACTAAACTACCTACTTAAAAGTGTTGAGGATTCTGTATTAAAACTGATCTCTTATATTAAGACCTCAATATTCATTCATGACTGTTCCTAGCTGATATTACCAGAGGTTGTGGAAAAAAAATAAGTTACCTATTGTCACTTGTGAACATATGGTTTTAATTATAATATAAATGTAAAGAAGCCTGCATAATTTCAATATAGTCTTTTTTTTTTATTTTTATTTTTTATAAAACTTAGGGATGATTTTTATCATTCAAAACAATGTCTAGATTAACAATTTCTATGGGGACATGTTTTACTGCTTTGATCATGTTGTCTCAATGTTGGCAGTCAAATATTAAAAATCCTACCTATCTCTGTCTTCATTTTGGCTGGATTTCAATGTAAGACAGTACATTTTAAAACTAATTTTTTATTCTATAAAAAAGGTTATCATCACTTTCATGATTAAATTACAGGTTTCTATAATTAATGGCTAAATAAAGAAGCTAACATTTCCCATGACAATTTTCTGATGAAATACTATGAAGAATACTATGGTGGCATTTCGTAGGCAAGATATACACTCATTACCAAAAAAAAAAACGACGCACCTAGAAGGAGTTGTCCGATTGTAATGAAATTTCATATGCAAAGACATTGGGACCGCCCATGCAAATGATTAAACTTTGGTGTCCAATGAATGAACAGCGAGAGCTACAGTGCATCGGAACTGCGCACTCAGCAGGTGTATATAAGAAGCGATTCTCAATCTGATGGTCAAAATTTCTGTTGCATTGCGAGTTAGGATATCTTTCAATGACTGAAAAAATGCCTCGCTGCAGGATTCGAGCTCATTACGTGCTACTGTCAGAGTTTGAAAGAGGTCGTATCATTGGATTGAAAGAGGCAGGTTGGGCAAATCAGAGAATCGCTCGTCATATGGGTCGAAGTGATGCGGCGATTAGAAGATGCTGGCAGGAATGGGTGGACAATGGCAGATTTCAGCGTCATGAAGGTAGCGGTCGACCTAGGGCCTCAGCAGAGCGGGAGGATAGAGTGATTGTCAGATCAGCTGTCACGGCGCCTGAAGCATCATTATCAACCATCAGACGTGCGACCCGCACACAAGTGTCTACCATGACCATTCATAGACGGCTGAGAGCGACATCTACGCTCGTACCGACCGCTACGCCACCTGCCACTCATGTCTGCACACCGTCGGGCCAGATTACAGTGGTGCTTGGCTCTATCCAGTTGGAATGATGCTGACTGGGGTTGTATAGTGTTTAGCGACGAATCCCGCTTCCAACTGTGCCCTGATGATCGTCGCAGACGTGTCTGGAGACGCCCAGGGCAGCGTGCCGATCCTGCTTTCACTATTGCACACCATACGGGTCGTCAACCAGGAGTTATGGTCTGGGGTGCCATTTCCCTTGATAGCCGGACCCCCTTGGTCATCATTAGCGTCGTTTTTTTTTGTTAATGAGTGTATATACATTTTCTGACTGTACTAAGATAGTTTCATGTCTGAAATCATTGTATCTTCCTTAGTTCTGATTTTAATTTAAGAGGGTTCATTTCAAAGGTATTTTTTTAGCTCTCCAAAAAGGAAAGGTTATTGCAATGATTAAATTAACAGCTTTTCCATACCAAAGCCTAAAAATAGATTTTAGTTTCATAATTCCAGCCTCTTTTTTATTTGTATTTATAAGAAAAATTACAAAAATCAGAGAGGAATTATTAGTGAGGTTCAGTGTTTGTAATAAAGGATAATATTTATGAGAATATTCATTCAAAGAGAGAATGGCAGCAATCATTTACACTGTGTCAAGTCAACATTTTCTGGTTCAGTTTGAGTTATTGCTACAAAGTTCATCACTTAGTTTTTGGTAGGTTGTTTGCCAAGCATTTGTATCTGTCTTGCTCACATGAACATCTTACTTAGATGCAAGATGAAACAGGTTATAAATTTTACTTTTTTTAAATCTCTTTCACAAGCAACCACATTATGTAATAATAATGTGGTCATAAGTAATTTTCCTTCATTATAGGCAAATGGAAATTCTCTTAAGTTCACTTGTACTGAACACGACTCCGTTTAAAAGCAGCATCCCTTTTGATAACATCTTTGGATACTCTTCTAATGAGATACAAAAGCTCTTTAACCTATAATTTCTTAATGAATTAAGATAATAAAGATTTAGAACTAAGCAAGGGATACTTTAAAAAAAAGAGCAAGTCCATTAAATAATGATCATTTTTGTCCATCTATTTCTTGACTTATATAAAGATTTACTACTCAAATAATATCTATTAAGTAATTCTATTGGGAAGAGAAATGAAATATAGAGCATGCCACAATGAATGTGGTGTGGTTGATCACTGATGGTCCACGTGCCTGTATGTCAGAGGGAAAAGTGATCAAGAAAAAGGGAATGGAAAGAATTGTTGTGTTCCCCAAAGCTTTAAATAGGGTTTACGGATGTAATAAGAATGACTGCTTTCAATCTTTTATAAAGGATAAAGCTTTAATAAAAGCATGGTGCGTTAAGATTCGGTAGTGGAAAAAGCCATTGAAATGGAGTTGAATATGTAGCGAGCATTTCAGAAATGAATATTTTTTTATATAACTAGCAGGCAAGTTTGTTAAAAAAAAAAAAAAAAACAACCTTTTTAGAACTGCTCTAAATCTTTCTACATTAGTTTTATTTATTTCAAACAAACTTTTAGAATTAAAGTAAATGTTTTCATTACAACACGCAGTTATTACTATTTCATCGCAAGTGTTACTAATGCTGACAAAAGTCTAAATCTGTTTCTGTTTTTCTTAAATCTTGTATTCAGAGGAAAACTGTGTAGAATTAATAAAATACAGAATTACAATCTCGTAAATAGTTTTGTTTGTTCCTTAGTAACACGATTCAAAAATTAGCTAGCTTTAAATATTTCTTAAATTTATTGTACTTTGTCCATTTTCTACATACGGAAGTTTTAAGCTATTAAAAACAATAAATAATTCATTTCATTCATGATTTTGATTTTAAGAATGATTTTTCAGTAAACAGATTGTATGTGAACCATTGCAAGTTACGTCGAAAACTAGATTATTTTTTTTCGTCTTTGAATCTTGTGTTTGAAAAGCTATATTGAATAAAGTAGTGGATTAATTGAATCGAGTTAATGATCCAATATACACTCATTAACAAAAAAAACGACGCACCTAGAAGGAGTTGTCCGATGGAGACAAAAATTGGTGAAGAGGAAGATTATATATAGAATAGAAAATGATTAAACTTTCAGACAAATTGAATGATTTATTTCACAGTTACAGTTACAAAGTAACAAGCTCAATAAGGTGTTGACCCACCTCTACCCTGAATGCAAGCTGCCACACAACATGGCACAGAGTGATAAAGCTCCCTGATGGTCTCCTGCGGTATTTCTTGCCAAATTTGCTCCAATTGTCGGACTAGGCCATCCACATTCCCTGGTGGATGCAGTCGCCTTCCCATCATATCCCAGACATGCTCGATTGGAGAGAGATATGGGGATCTGGCTGGCCAAGGAAGTGTTTCACAAGCTGCAAGACAGGTCATAGCAACACGTGTCGTATGTGGCCTGGCATTATCTTGCTGAAAAATAAGGCCAGGGTACTGCAAAAGGAAGGGTAGCAAAACAGGTCTCAGAATGTCGTTGACGTACCGCTGTGCTGTAAGTGTGCCGTTAATGACGACCGAAGGGGTCCGGCTATCAAGGGAAATGGCACCCCAGACCATAACTCCTGGTTGAGGGCCTGTGTGGCGCGCAATAGTGAAAGCAGGATCGGCACGCTGCCCTGGGCGTCTCCAGACACGTCTGCGACGATCGTCAGGATACAGTTGGAAGCGGGATTCGTCGCTAAACACTATACGTCCCCAGTCAGCATCATTCCAACTGGATAGAGCCAAGCACCACTGTAATCTGGCCTGACGGTGTGCAGGCATGAGTGGCAGGTAGCGTAGCAGTCGGTACGAGCATAGATGTCGCTCTCTCAGCCGTCTGTGAATGGTCATGGTGGACACTCGTGTGCGGGTCGCACACCTGACCGCACACCTGATGGTTGATAACGATGATTCAGGCGCTGTGATAGCTGATCTGACAATCACTCTATCCTCCCAATCTGCTGTGGCCCTAGATCGACTGCTACCTTCATGACGCTGAAATCTGCCAATGTCCACCCATTCCTGCCAGCATCTTCTAATCGCCGCCTCACTTCGACCCATATGACGAGCGATTCTCCGATTTGCCCAACCTGCCTCTTTCAATCCAATGATACGACCTCTTTCAAACTCTGACAGTTGCACGTAATGAGCTCCAATCCTGCGGCGAGGCATTTTTTCAGTCGTTGAAAGGTATCCTAACTCGCAATGCAACAGAAATTTTGACCATCAGATTGAGAATCGCTTCTTATATACACCTGCTGAGTGCGCAGTTCCGATGCGCTGTAGGTTTCGCTATTCATTCATTGGACACCAAAGTTTAATCATTTGCATGGGCGGTCCCAATGTCTTTGCATACGAAATTTCATTACAATCGGACAACTCCTTCTAGGTGCGTCGTTTTTTTTTGATAATGAGTGTATGTCAATTATGATAAAAACTAAAGGCAGAGTAAAGTTTGCAATGGCTTCACTGTGGACAAAAAACAAAACAAAAACACGTAATTTAGAAAATATCGCCTTAGGGGCTCACCCTGGTGAGCATGGGAACTTGAGACCCTGAGGTAACCAAGTGTTTGGTGGTATAACCAGACCACCCTATCTCTTGGGGACATAAATACAGAGATCTGGTCCTCCAGGTAGGTTGGGGGTTGGGAGAGAAGCTAACACCTTCTCCCCTTAAAAAACTCAATGTTGTGAAACAAAGACAACTGCCTCGGAATGATGGACCAAATGGAATTCGACATAGATATGATAAAGGAAGAAGGATCTAAGGATGGATACTTGGAATATTAGAACCATGCTACGTACTGGGAAAATAATGAAATTATTAAATTTAATTTAGATGTAGTAACATTACAGGAAATCAGTTGGCAAGGCAAAGGTAGAATTGACGAACAAGATTACTCCCTTATTTATAGTAGACCTAAAAAGAGAACTGACCTCTATAGGACTGGCTTTATGATCACGAAAAGGGTTAGACATAGCATTCTTGAATACAAAAGTATCAATGAAAGGATCTGTACCTTATGTCTTAAAGGAAGATTTAGGAACATTCCACTTGTAACATCATTTGCACCACATGAAGATAAGAAGAAGAGAAAGAAAAATTCTATGAATTTTTAGATCTGTTTTGTAATAGAATTCAGAAATGTGATATCTTTATTGTAATGGGTGATTTCAATGCTAAAATAGGGAAAGAAGATATTCTGTATGGAGTAGCAGATAAACATTCGCTGCATGAACACAGTAATGAGAATGGTATGAGGGTAGTCAAAAAGTAACATTAATTATTTTTTATAGACAAAATATACACACATACAAATAAAAACACTTCATCACTTTTTAATATAGTCTCCATTACGTTCAATACAGGTGCACCAGCACTTCAGCAGAATCTGGATTCCACGAGAAAAAAACCTTTTGGTTGACTGTGAAGCCGAATATGCACCGCCTCTTTCATCTCATCATCGGTGCAAAACTTATTGCCTCCTTGAGAGGTCCAAACACAAGGTAATTACTCGGTGCAAGGTCTGGTGAATTTGGAGGATGTGGAAGACACTTGAAATGCAGATCTGTTAGTTTTTTTACCATTGCATGAGTGGTATGCCGCTGAGCATTATCCTACTGCAGCAGCACACCAGAATGGAGCAAACCGCAACATTTTGAGTTGATTGTGGGTTTCAAATAGCTCTGAAGCAGATCACATTAAGATTCATGTTCACAGTAAATCTTTGGTCATGTTCCAGGATTGGACCTTGACAGTCCCAGAAGATCGTGAGCATCACTTTGCCAGCCAACAGAGTTGTGAATGTTTTTGTTTCGGCGATGATGAATGTCGTCACTCCTTGCTTGATCGCTTACTCTCTGGCTAGTAATATTGGACCCAGCATTTGTCACCAATGATGATACATCGTAAAAAGTCATCCCCATCAACTTCATAATGTCGCAATAGCGTTTCACAACCATCCACAGGAAGTTCTTTGATTTTGGGGGCAAGTTGTCTTGGTACCCACCTAGAGGAGACTTTGCTGTACTTTAGCATATTGTGAATGGTGTGATATGCTAAGCCATGACTAATGAACACTATTTCAGCGATCTAGTTGATTGTTATCCGCCGGTTTTCTCATATCAATCGTTCCACTGCAGCGATAATGTCAGCGCAGTGCGATATCTAAACCTCCTGTGCATGGAAAACTAAATTAGATCTTAGTAGATTGAAAGATAGCAGAAATAGATTAGAATTTCAAAATGAAATTCAAAAAAACCTGATGGAGACTGATGAAAGTGAAGATATCGAAGAAGAATGGGAAAGAATAGAAGAAGTAATTAAAATACATCCAAAATGATATTAGGAACTAAAAAATAAACTTGTAAGGAATGGTTCAATCAGAATTGTAAAGAAATCATTGATGAGAAGAATAAAGTAAGAAAGAAAATGTTACAAAGAATAACAAGGAGTAACTCTGAAAAATACAGGCAATTAAGATTAAAAGCAGGCAAAGAAAGAAGAGAGAAATGATAAGAAAACAAATTGAGGAATTAAGTGAAATGAGGAAATTCTATTCAGCTAAAAATGAGAAAACGGTATTATCCAAGGGAAAGAAGATGTAAAGATGAAAACAGAACTGTATTGAATGACAAGAAAGCAATAATTCAAAGATGGGCATAATATTTTGAAGATCTACTCAATAAGGATTCAACAGTTGAGAACGAAGGGCACGACAATGATCTGTTGGAAACCGAGTCTGCTATAAAGGGACCTAAAAAAATCTGAAGTTTCGGCTGCTCTTAAGAAAATGAAGAATAATAAAACACCAGGAGAGGATGAAATAGTTGGAAAAATAATCAAATATGGAGGTAACCAGCTTGAAAATGCAATCTTTAAACTTGTTGTCAAGATATGGAACTCTTAAGAAAATGCCAGACAGCTGGAGAATAGGTATTACAGTGGAACCTCTCATAACGAGTAATTCGCATAACGAGCAAAAAAAATTGTGAAAAAATTGCTCCCTTAAGAGCGACATTTCGTATAATGCGTGATGCAGAAAGGGGAAGTGCCATCTTCACGTCACTCACTTGTGAGCCGGGACTTCCGCGCATGTGCGTCAGTCTGCGTTTAGCACTCGTTCCGCTAGCACGTTAGTGTCGCATGTGATCACTCATTTTTCCAAACTTGTGTTCAGACATTATTTGTAATTTTTTTTGTGAAAAGTTTAATAACCCTTGCAAAAATGTCCCCGAAGAAAAAGCCATAAGAAGACAGCCATAAGAGACTAAAAGTAGCTGTAGAAATGAAACGTAAAATCATTATTTGTCATAAATTCATAAATAATAAACTAGTTTTTTCGATTTTTTTTTATTGTTTTTTGCAAATCAGAATTCCATTCCAGGTTGTTATGCTCCTTAACAATTTATAACTACAGTAATTTTATTTGAATAAATGTTAAAAATAAAAAAATTGAATATTTTTTCGGCATGGAACGCATTATCGTATTTTACATTGATTTATATGGGAAAAATTGTTTCGCTTAACGAGTGTTTCACATAACGAGTAAGATTCTGGAACGAATTATGCTCGTTATAAGAGGTTCCACTGTATTTGCCCAATACAAAAAGGGAGATAAACGTAAATGTTCCAATTACAGAGGAATCCCCTTACTAAAAGTGGTATGTAACATACTATCAAAGATAATTAATGATAGACTGAAAGATTATTCAGAAAGCATACTAGGGGAATATCAAGTAGGATTTCAACCAAATAGAAGTATAATAGATCAAATTTTTGTAGTCAGAGAGATAACGGAGAAATTCTATGAACATAAAACTGATATTCATATGCTGTTCATTGACTTCAAGCAAGCTTTTGAAATAACCAATCGAAATAACCTATATAAAACTTTGAAACAAATTGGAATACCGCTGAAATTAGTAAGACTTGTTCAAATGACAATGGATAGTACCAAAGCATACGTCAAGGTAGGAAATAAATTGAGTGAATCTATCACATATAATGCGGGAGTAAAACAAGGTGATAGTTTATCACCCACACTCTTTAACCTTGCCATACGTTATTCTATAAACAAAGCAGATCAAAAAGATATGATTTTCAGTAAACCATCACAATTTGTGCTTAAGCTGATGAAGTACTGCTGATTACCAGGAATGTACGAACTCTTAAACAAATTTATCATGAAATAGAGAAGGAGTCTGAAAAAAATTGGTTTAGTGATAAATGAAGCGAAAATAAAATATATGATCTTTTCCATTTCAGAAACCAGAAGAACTCTTCAGAACCATAGAATAGACAATAAAAGATTCAAAGGTGTATCCCAATTTAAATACCTAGGAGCCATCATTAATAGCAATTGTGTCCGATAATATTAAAGATCAAATACAGGCAGGCAGCAGAGCCTTTTGCGTAAATATGTCATTCTTTAAAAATTGAATTATCCTATGCTCCACTAAAATGAAGATTTACAAGACTCGTTGTTACATACGGAGGAAAGACTTGGGCAATGACTGCTGCTGACAAGAACAATATAAGAAGGTTCGAAAAAAAAATACTCAAGAATATATGGACCTATTAAAGAATATGATATTTGGAGACATAGACGTAATGATGAACTTGACAAATTAACCAAAGATAAAAACTTGGTAAGATTAATTAAATCACAAAGACTTTCCTCCACCCAATTATTCTGAAAGGAAGAAATGTTGGACTTTTGTTAGAAAGTCATCATTTTGTATCTAATTCCTCCCTTATCTGGAAAAACAAGGATGCATTTCTTTGTTTTGTTTGTTTGTGTTGAAAGCCTAGAACCATTATAATCCCCCTTTCCAAATTCCTTGACGCACTTCTGATTACAACACTTATGTAACGGACAACATCAATTAATTAATCTATCTTATTTTTATAATTCCTTTGGAATATTACAGCAATAAAAGGTTTATGCTCCCAAAAAGAAATAATTTTTATTTTCTCTATAGATTTTTTTTTTTTGGTATTACACTTTTCAAATTTAATGTTTCAGTTATATGTATTAATTCATTTGTTTTCATCAAACTGCTCATTTCATTAATAACTTTCTCCATACATAGTACTGGGAAAATGTTTATTAATCATGCAAGTGACATTCAAACCATTTTTTTGTTTCCTTAATACAGCAAATCATTTTAACTTTTTAAAGCTTCTGTATAAAAAACAAGACATTAATCATTCTAGACATTCCAAATCCTCATTTTAACAGAAATCCACATCATTTGCTCTCCAGGACAAATTTAGATCCTTATTTCAGTGATTTCCGTGTGGATATGTATGCATACGACAGATGAGAAGCTTAAGATGTATGTTACTTAGGGACACCTTTCCTGTAGCTCAACTAATAATGTATTATTCATTAATTTTGATTTTAGGGCATCGTTACAGTACAAGGGTCAGCGATTCAATTTACCTTAGCAATGTGTCTTGTAAGAGCTACTTTATTTAGTGCTAAAACTGAATAAAACATTTTTATTTCCTGAAACTATTTCTAGTTCTTCAGAGAAAGTCTTGCATTGGTTCTAATGTTATTTACTTTTTGAGAAGCTTAATTATTTAATCACTATTTAAAGTCACTTTCTAAGAATGGTTTTGTTATTCCAATTAGTTGAATGAAAAATCAATATTAAATTTAGATTTTAATTAAATAACATTCAAATTTATTAACTAATATTTAAAAAACTATATTTAACCATATTATAAATTACATTTAATTTGTATAAAAACAAACTGAAAATGGAGTTTTTTTGGGAGATGATTTTTTTTATCTCATTTTGTTTTCAATTTAAAGGAGTAAAATTGACGTAGGGGAGGAGGGGGTACATTTGAACAGTTTGAATTTCCCACCACAATAAATAATTTTTGAGTAGTTTTGAGCACTGTCAGCAGATGGCCGCTCTTCTGATGCGGTGGCTGCTATTTTCCCTCCTTTTCATTGTTTGGAGAACATCCCCTCAATGAACATGTGTTAAAATGCTTACAAAATATTTATTAAATAATGAAAAATGGATTATATCATCCTCTTAACAGAAGGGGACATTTCATCTACTTTGGTAGCCATTTTCAACTGTTATGATAAGACCCATTTGAATATTTCTTAATCACGTGATTGGATATTTCATTGTTCAATGTCTGCTGTGATTCCCTAAAGGTGAGTGGGAAAATCCATTTGGCTCTATTTATTATTTTAACTTGGTCAAAAATTGGGGGTGTGATTAGTGATTCTTTTTGTGCTTGTAAATTAAAGATTTGTCTTCATCTATATTATTATTTTATTTTATGTTGTAAAACTTTTTTTGGAGTGATTGCATTGTGATATCCTAAATACGTCCTGTCACAATTAATGCAAGGAATGCTATAACATTAACATTAGTTTTTTGAAATTTGTGGTCTCATTAGTATTACGATATTTCAATTTGTTACTAGTCTTTGTTAACCACCATAAAATTACATTTATGAAAAAGCTTTCTAATGTTTTCCTTAATATTTCCATTAATAAATGGAATGCTTGCATAATGGCTATTATCATTTTTTTTAACATTTATTCCTGTTAACATTCATTATAATATATAATAATTCATTTCATTCATTAAATTCTTCGTTAAATATTAATAAACAAACTATATTTCTTCAAATTCCATGAATTTCAAATTCCATGAATTTCAAATTCCTACAACGGTATTTCGCGGAAGCTATCATTCCGCTTTGTCAAGTTTCGCAAATAAAATAATAATAATATATACTAATAATAATGTCAACAATGTATACGCATTGAAGTTACTTCAATGGCTTAAAAACAAATAATAATTCATTTCTTTTAACAAATAATGGATATCAAAAATTATTTGTTAAAAGAAATGAATTATTATTTGTTTTTAAGTCATTGAAATAACTTCAAAGCATGTACATCGTTGACATTATTATTAATATATATATTATTACTTTATTTGCGAAACTTGACAAAGCGGAACGATAGCTTCTGCGAAATATCGTTGTAGGAATTTGAAATTTATGGAATTAGAAGAAATATATTTTGTTTATCATTATAATTGAAGCGAGATTAAACCAGAACGCATACTTGTGTAACAAAGCACAGCACGAGTATAGCAAGGTGTTTTAAAAAAATTTTGTAAAAATTTAATAACTGAAAAATATAAATTTTCCATAAATATATACAATGTACAATGTGGGAAGGTGATCACTACTTCCTTGGAATAAATAATCTATAACAATGTATTTCTAATATCAAGATTATATATAGTTTAAGATTCAACAGTACTTTACTATTAGTTCACTTTTAGTTCAAACATCAATACTTTAGTTATACAAATCATTACGGTGCTTAAATAAATTAAATGTTCAATAGTCCTGCTTTTCACTCAAGTCCAATTAGAACTTCGTAATTAATAATTAATAATTACTTCATCTTCTTGTATACAATACAAATCAAATTTTACTCTTTGATTTAAAATAATTATTTGCATTTCATATAGAATTTCTAGTAATGGCTTTTCACCGGTATGAATGGGAAGTAATACTATTCTGAGTATATTAAATCACTATAGTTTTAAATGATAAGCACAAACTATCACCTTAAGAATAGTAACATCAAAAGAATATTACTACGTGAGTCATTACTTTAATTCTTATCTTCATTTGCAAAGTAATAGTTTAAATGAAACTTACAGTTGCTGTCTTCAATGTAGTACCTACTTGAACATGATTCGCCACTTGCTTGATACATACACCTTAATAGGAACAAACTAATTCACTATCGAAGCACTTAGATTTCGTTTGAAACTATTCGACGTTACACTTATCCTTTACACTATGGTTCCGCACTTCAATTTCAACTAAGATGATCGCTTCTCACCTTATGTGAAATAATACGAATACGTATCAGTGAAAAGTCTTATATCCGAACTGAATTCTTCATTAATCCTTTTAATGAACGTCAACTTCGGATCTCTTAAACGTACGCCTTCTTCGATATACTCAAGTGGTCTTCGGTCTTCCAGATTTTCCCGTTCCTTAACAAAGCAAATCGGTTCTTCTTCTATCTTCGTCCATTCAAAAAAACTAATAGTTCTTGAATAACTATATCTATTAATCTCAATCACAGTCTTCGAATTTACTGCAACAGATAACTCAATTCAAATGAATTGAATATCAAATTAATCTTCGGAAACGTTAACTTCCTCTTCGTCTGCTTTATTACGAATCTACTGTAATTAATTCTTCTGCCTACTTATAATTCTTCGTATCGATAACTTCAGTTCCGTTATGGTTGACTTCTGCGAAATAAACTTCGTCTACTCTATTACAACAATATTAGTAATTTAATGGTAAGTCCCTTTCCATTAACTTCCAATTCTCGTATTCCCGTAACGCTCGCTTTGGACTTCTTCTTCCCTCTAATAATTAATGTACTCGTCTTAAGCAATAGCCTTCCCATATAATTAAATTCCGCATTAGCCTTTACTTCAATTTCTTCGGAGCGTTTACAAGATTCTACTATTCAGTTGAATTATCCACAATAAGAATCTAAAGAAGATAATACTTATATTCAACTTCGGTTGTAGTAGACGCAAGTTATCCGACTTCGTTACTTCAGGGAAATTGGATTCATTACTGCTTTCTCCCTATAGAGACAATTCAAGTCTCCCGCATGTTTCTCGGAGCAAAGCGATTGGACGAGCTCCAAGCTTCAACTGCCTTACTCTCGACTCAAGGACAACTCAACAGTCACATGTCAAGTTTCCGACACGTCATCAAAAATTTGCATATTTAAAATTTGTATCACTGAGCTTTGCTCATAATTTTAATTGAAATAAAATAAATTTATTTTCAAGCAATATTAAAATTTTTCTTTCATTTTTTTTTTCTTCTTTAAAACTTCAACTTCATAGAAATAAATTTCACAGGGACTTTTAAATAATACTATATCACCAACAATAATATAAAAAAAAAGGTTTTTTTTTTTTTGTAAATTGATTTGATAACATTCTCAGGATAGTACAACCTACTGAATAATTGAAAAAGATATTGTACTTTCTCATTGAAAAATCCCTTATTGGGTCAATCCATACCAAAAGGTCCAGCACTGGTTATTCGACCAATTTAAAAAAAAATGATTTTTTTTGCTGTTGTTACCCCTATGCAAGAGTTTTTCAAAACAGGCATTATGTTTTTTTTATTTGATTTCGTTTAAAAATGGCGTCCATTTTTGTTTTAGGGTTTCCCGCGTTTTTGGCCTGTGCAGACAGTTAAGGTAATTTTGATAACTCAGCTAAGAAAAATGATAGAAAGCTGTTGTAAAAAACATTATTTTCAGCACAATCTAAGCTACATTTTATGTCCTATCTTTTCACCATATCTCTAACACAAATGGCTGAAATTTAGAACCGAAACTGATATTCGCTTTTGAACAAAAATCAAAGTTACGGGTTCTTTTTTGAGCAGGAAGGAATGAAATAGCAAAGCTATAAATTTTTTTGAGAAAAGATATACATCCAAAGGTTTAGCAAAAAATATTTCAGATCTGTTACTGGCTTCCCAATTTAGTTATAGCGCTTTAAAAATGCTCTTTTTTCATTTTTTTTCAAAGTTTAAGCCCCAATATCTCTGATGGGGGACCTAATAAAAATTTGATATTTACAGTATAAAGAGAACTTTATGAGAGGTATCTGCGAAAATAATTTTGAGTTTGATTTTTGAGTTAGATACCTGTGTTAGATACATAGGTATCTAATTCGAAAATCAAACTCAAATATCAATCTCAAAATATTTTTCACAGATACCTCTTATAAAGTTCTCTTTAAACTGTAAATATCAAATTGTTATTAGGTCCCCCACCAGAGATATTGGGGCTCAAACTTTGAAAAAAATTAAAGAGCATTTTTAAAGTGCTGTAACTAAATTGGGAAGCTAGTAACAGAGCTGAAATATTTTTTGCTAAACCTTTCGATGTAAATCTTTTCTCAAAAAAATTTATTGCTTTGCTATTTCATTCCTTCCTGCTCAAAAAAAAACCGTAACTTTGATTTTTGTTCAAAAGCGAATATCAGTTTCGGTTCTAAATTTCAGCCATTTGTGTTAGAGATATGGTGAAAAGATATAGGACATAAAATGTAGCTTAGATTGTGCTGAAAATAATGTTTTTTACAACAGCTTTCTATCATTTTTCTTAGCTGAGTTATCAAAATTACCGCAACTGTCTGCAAAGGCCAAAAACGCCAGAAACTTAAGACAAAAATGGCCGCCATTTTTAAACGAAATCAAATAAAAAAAAAATAATGCCTGTTTTGAAAAACTCTTGCGTAGGGGTAACAACAGTAAAAAAATCAATTTTTTTAAAAATGGTCGAGCAACCAATTTAATGTTTTCTGGACCGCTTGATATGGATTGACCCTATTAGTACATATTCTTTAAAGTTCTAGAAAAATAATTAAATAAAATATTCTTTTTAATATAACAGGGTATATTGGAATTGAAATCAATCACTTGGTTTGCTTGTGTATGTTTTCTATACATCTCTTTCTTCCTTCCCTCTCTTACAATTTTTGTATCCAGGAATGTACTATTATTATTGGTTTCCTTTTAAAGTTCAAAATTTAAATCTTCATTAAAATTATTAGTAACACCAAATATTACATCAATTTTGTATTTTTTAACAATAGCAAAGATGCCATCCACATATCTGTAATATAATATTACCATTTAATGGTTCCATATATTTACTCTCTATGAACTTCTTCACATAGTCTGCTATCACAGCCGAGGCCGCAGTACCCATGAATATTCCTTAGTTTAACTTAAAAATTTGTTGCCGATAACTGAAATATTGATTTCCTAAGAATAAGTTAATTAATTGAATAATAGTATTAAGATCGATGAGATAATTATTCACCAGTGCATTCTCATCGACTTGTTTCAATAATAAGTTCATGTCCTTAATGATCCACAGAGATTAACAACATCTAACGAATATACTCTTTATTTATAGATCTACCTTTGTTAGCAATATCATAAGCATTTCTTAAATCCATAAGCATTTTTTACACTAGTAATTACAATAACCTTGCTTTAATGAGTTTGTTAATAACTTAGCAATATAAACCGATAAAGAATTCTTTAAAGAATTTTTAAAATTTATGATGAAAAATATTACATTGTATCATGTTTGGTTAAATGTTATTAATGGGAAAGTTTGTTAGGAGGATGAAAGTATTTATTTGTTTCGAATTTTGTAAGGATTTTTTGACAATAAGATAAGTTTATTTATGTAAAATTAAAGTCTAAGGAATGTATTTTATAAAGATTATTGTAAACTTAAATATATCCTTCTTGTTTCTTTTAATCAAAGTTTCTGTTTGTTACAGTTATGTGGGACATATCTGAACAATGTTCAAATTAGTCCTACAAGAGTAATCTACTATCAACATTGTGAAAAGTACAGTAAACTCCCAATTATCTGTGGAATTGGATGGCACGGCAACCGCGGAAAAGGTCTGTGGATAATCCGCCCACGGATAATCATGAGTTTACTATATTTCAGAAATTTTATAGAATGAAACTAATCATGATATATTTGTTTTTTAGGACATAAAAATGGTTAGGACATACATAAAGAAAAGAAACAAGCCTGAAATATCCAATGATGCTATTCAGGAAGCAGTAAGAACTGTCAATGAAGGAAAACTCTAACTATAGATTAAAGAGCTGCAGCTTCTTAGTATGATATGACTCACACAACATTATTTTATCAAGAGAAGAAATTTAAGAATGGTGATTACCCGTAAATGGAAAATGTAGATCACGATACACCAGTCATCAGGTGTTCACTGAGAAGCAAGAAAGAGTTCCTATTAGTTGAATACATTATTAAATGCTATGCGCTTAATTATGGCACGACTTACCCAAATATATATCAATTAGCATGTGATTATGCTAGGAAATTAGCCTGCAAGTATCCCAAAGCATGGGATAATAACAGAATGGCTGGAATTGACTGGCTTCAGAGTTTCATGAAGTGATATGACAATCTTATCGCACTGTGAAATCTGAGAACACCAGCCTGTTGAGAACTACTGCTTTCAACAAAAACAATGTAATGGAGTATTTTGATAATAATGAAAGAGCTCTGCAATCTGTAGAATTCACTGAGGACAGCATGGAAAACCTTGATGAAACGGGTGCTACAACAATTGTGCAAACTCCAAAAGTTGTCACTCAGTTTGGAGCATGCAAGTGGGGCAGGCTATCTCAGCTGATCGAGAAACTATGATAACAGTCTGCATAATAGTCAATGCTATACAACAGTTTTTGTACTTCCCAGAGCAAGATTTCATGACATTTTTGTGTATTAATTACTGTTGTGAGATTAAATTATAATTTAATTATTTCTAGTAAATATTAAAAGCAAAGATTTGCTTGAAAAGAAATGTATTTTTTTTAGTTGAAAGAATCAAATGTAAAATTTGAATATTAAAATTAGTATAACCATATAACAAGAGGTTATGTTATAAAAGGTGAAGGTCAGCCTCATTCAAGAGATGTGGGGAGACTCAATTAGAGAGTCAGCACTGACTAAGACAGTCAGACGTAAGCACACGCACAGAGAATTCCAATGGTTGTGCGGATATCAAGAAGTGTGCATTTAAAGAAGGTCTGAGATTGGACAGAAGAGAAGTACCGGATAATTAGTACTCAGAACCTGAAGTCTAAGGGAGCAACAGATACCTAAATCCTAAAGTTATGATACTCTAAAAGTGAAGTTCACATTATGCTCCAATTACTATCCAGTAAATCTAAAACTTGGAATTAGTGAAGATAAGAAGTTATAAAGACACAAGCAATTCTTATCGAGTAATCCTGAATTTTGACGACTTCAAAATAGTATCCTACAAGAAGAACTCTGAATAATTTGGATGTTAGGAAAAGGAACTTTTATTTATTGGAAGAAGCAATTCAATAAATTTAACTTCACACTAAGTGAAAAGCCTTTGACGCCAACCTGATTCAATAGCGCCGGTCAAGTGATAAGAAAGAGTGCACCATATTCAAAGTGCTTTGTGAAGGTGGTTCCTGACAATGTTGATTTGGATCAACGAAGACTAGACTGGCAGTAGGATTCCAGACGAATTACTTCAACTACAATTTCGACACCAAGGTGAAAAGCCGAATAAATACAACAAACTGTGAGTAGTAAAATTTTATTCCATTTTGGAGGGAACACCGCGTTCGTAAATGCAGTCAAGATTTATTACGAAGATACAGTTTCTATGGTTGATTCATCGGGAATGAACTTTGTGAATTAGAACGGAGTTAGTATTATAATTTCACACAGGTGTAATATTAGTGAAGTCATTGAAAATATTTGATTGAAGAAATCTTTAGTGTGTATAAAGATATTTATTAGTCACACAGGTGAAAGTGCGAATGCCATTATTATTCATAAGCAGAAACATTCACACAGGTGAATAAGTAAAAGTCAGATCGATTTGTGTGTTTTAGAATCACACAGGTGATAGAAATAAAAGCCATTGGAATATTATTTCGTGCAGCATTATTAAAGAACTGAACTCTCGCGTTTATGAGACGTGAACTAAATGTAATGAGATATTTAATTGAAAGAGGTTCATCAATTATTATTAAGCAGTGCAATTAGATATTATGAAGCGTGCAATTATTATTATTAATATTATTAGAAATTGAGAAAGGATTTAATTTCATTTCTAAATCACACTAATTGTGAGTGTTAGTATTCTAACTAAGAAATATCAAGAGGATATTTATTAAGTTTACAAGGAAGCTCAGAACTGAACTTTGCTACATTAGCATTTTACTTATGTACAAGTTTTGAGAATTATTTTTAATGTCCACTCAAATAAATCTTTTTAAGATTTTAATTTTTCTACGACTAATTTTCTTGTTGTCTCTGTCTAACCAAGTATGCATTCTGCAAAATACCCCAGCAATTACTTCTAACAGATGACCTGTACACTACTCAAAAGTGCCCAATACATTTGAACATTTTTCTGTGGTTCATTGTGATGTAATTTAGGTTTAAGTAGGGTGACCAGACGTCCCGATTTTTAATAATTTGTCCCGCTTCCCGCGGCATTTTAAAAAAGTCCCGATTTTTGTTTTTGGTTATTGAATTCCTTTTTTTGTTTGATTGTCGAACTGGAGATTCCTTTTTTTTTTGGTTGTTGAACCTGGAGACTCCGTTCTTGTTTTTTTTTTTTTTTGGTTGTTGAACCTGGAGATTCCGTGTTTTTTTTTTTGGTTGTTGAACTGGAGATTCCATTTTTTTTTTCCTTCTTTCCGGTCCCCCCCCCCCCCCCCCCGGTCAATGGTATCCCGCTTTGCCAATGTAAAAATCTGGTCACCCTAGTTTAAGATAATTGTTATAAGTTTTATAAGTCATAAATGTTCCAACATATATCAAGCTTTATCTTATCATTCTGTGCCATTTGAAGTTAAAAAAGTAATGTTGGAGGTGAATCCTAAATTATAAATGGAAAACTGTTCAAGTGTGCCCCCTCCTCCCCTACTAGAAGCCCATTTCTTGTTTTCATCAACACATATTAATGCACTTTTTTTAAAAAAAAAAACCTTCAATTCTAATGTGTCTATGAATGGAACAAGGATATGCTCATAGTAGTTTTTAAAGATTAATATCAAACAATTGTTTTTTTACCATTTCCGATGGCCAGTCCGGAACTTTCCCTCCCTTTTTCTTTTGCAAAGAGTGGTTTTCTGATTTTGTCTTTATTACTATTATTATATTTGCTTTTTTAAAATAGAAAGGTTTATGAAGGAAGAGTTTTACACATAATTAAAAATTGTTTTATTGAAAGGCTTTGTTGTTTTTCACCAGTTTGATAAGTCTTGAAATTAATATCAATATGAAATCTTTAAAATAAAAGTTTACACTCACAGATTTTTCATCCAAATTTTGATTAACTGTTCCTATTCAGTCTTAAAGCCCCAAATTTTGTAATCGTTTTTTCTTACGTTACAGTCACCATCCAAAATTTCTCCAATCTTGTAATAACCTATGATTAAAAATATACAACTAAGAAGTGAGTAACGTAATATTCTATTTCAATAGTAAGATAATTATGTTAGGAGTATCCATATATAATACGAATGTGACAGTTATTATTAGAAATAAAAGCAACAACATCTTTTCTTCTTCTTAAACATAGCTATATTTCGCAGATGACACTTTATCTGCTTCATCAGGCTTAATACAAAGAATGCTCTTCACAAAAACATAAAAAACAAAGTATTTATGAATGGAATATTAACAATATCTATGGTACTTATAATCATACATTGTAATTATAATTAGAAACAATATAGAATAATTCACGTTAAATATTACGATTGAAAACAATCTAGGATCATTTACATAGATAAATAATAAAAATTAAAACATGATTGAAACTGTGCAATGTCTTTACAATTATTTTTGAATTTTTCAAGTATTATTTGACTAATTTCTATACCTTTGTATCAATATTCTTTGTATCAATAAGCCTGAAGAAGCAGATAAAGTGTCATCTGCGAAATATAGCTATGTTTAAGAAGAAGAAAAGATGTTGTTGCTTTTATTTCTAATAGTAAGACAATTTATTACTTTAGAATGTAAATAAAATAAAATAAAATAAAATAAAAATTAAAAAAATAAAATAAAAAAGATAATATGCAAAGATTAGAATCATGAATGTCTTTAGTTTAATGATTTTAAAGTTGACTAAATTAAACCATGATTACTTAGTACAAGTTAAATGTGAGTGAGCATAAGAACTTGTAAAAACTTCATCTTAAACAAGACAAAGATATTTCTGTTCCTGAAATCAGTTATCAAAACAGGGAATAAAGTACTGCATCCAATAATGGGAAAAATTAAAAATAGCATTTTCTAAAAATCAAATATACCACTCTCCAGTTATACTGTCGTAATTTATATTGTAGATCTTACTGCCTAACAACAATTCTGACATAAATTAATATTAAAGATGCAAATTTTGTACTGATGGAGGCTCAACTGATCTAGCATTTGGAAGAATGAGAAAAAGTTCTCAGAAATTCTAGGGATCTTTACTTTCCTGCTGAGATAAAAAGCAAAAAAGGATGTTTATTGAACAAAGAAATTACTGCAAAATAATTAATTCACAGACTCATGGAATACAGTACTCTAAATATTGCAAATATGGTCAAGATGTCACTCACACGTACATTTTCTGAATCTGCTCAGAACAAGAATCAGTGAATTGGACAAAACTTTTAGACATCAGTTATTAATGGCTGTTTTCTAATGTACGTCCCAATCTCCCAAAACCCTACGATATAATTGGAGAGTGGTGTAATGATCCAATGCAGAGCAAAAACTTAATTACATATCATTGCTTATTAGAAAATTTTTATTATTCATCTTCAATAACAAAAAATTTCTAAAAAGCAATGATATCAATTGACCTGTTACATTTTTAAGAGAAAATACTTGTTTCCCTTAAAATTAGCTCAGATAAGAATTTCAGATCAATGTTTCAAAAAGAAAAGAAAAAGACGGAAAAAATTAAAAAGGGGGAGGCAAATGAGGAATTATTGTGTATTAAATTTTTCAGTCAATAACAAAGTAAGAATATGATAAAAATTGTAGGAAAAATAAAATTTAAAAACTTACCATTCAAGATGGAAGGAAACGATTCATGAGCTTTATAACGAAAGTCTGTAAATACAAATGTTACATCATTTATTATCACAAACAAAATTTATTTTTTAAATTTAGGGAAGTATACAGGTTAATTTTAAGAATTTTTCAGTAGTTTCATCCCCCATCTGAATAGGAGGAGGATCACTGGTACTAAGGCATCTCAAGACTCTTAAGGGATTGCCCGAGTTAAGAATTTCTTTTTTAGCTTACAAACACAAAAGAGTAAAGGATGAAGAATTCTTATTGTCACAGAATTATTAGTGAAGTCATTCCACCTCAATTTAACCATAAAAAATCAAAAAGACATTTTCACATTCTCAGATTTTGATCAAACTTGATACACGTAATCTTACCATGGGGGTAACTAAGCACAAAGGTTTTTTCTCTCAAGCTTATTTGGTTGCAATTTTATAGTCCTTCAAATTTTCAATGAATTCTCATTTTTTTTTTACCATTTCCAAAGCCTTCTAAAGCAAACTGCAGTTGCATACCAAAAAAAAAATCACTCAAATCTCTCTCACAAATCACTCAATCTCTAAAATTTTATGACCTCTTCAATGAAAGCATGAGGATTTCAGGAAAATATATGTGAACATTAATTTTTTTTTTTTTAATTTATCAAAGAATTAATTAAAATATTCTTAGCTTACATTTTTTTTAATGGAATCATGGTTTACAGAAAACTAATTTTCAAAGTGAGGGAAAAGTTTAAACCTAATACAGAATTTTTTAAAATAAGCCTGGAGACGTGTTCTATCACATGCAAGAATAAAATTTATGGCTTTTTCAATTCTTCTGCAAAAAATTATGTACCTTTTTCTGCCATTTTGAGAAAATGCTTCCGAATGACTATTTTTTTCAACTTTACCCAAAATTTAAGATTCTTATTTTCTTTTTAAAGTCTCAGAAAAAGATCAGGAGTGATGTCATTGAACCAAGTTACACAATATCCATCGGCCTGAAACATAGTTCCACCTTTCTGTAAATATTGATATTAATCATGCTGTTGGTTATTAAGTTGTCGAACTACTTGACATCATGGCTGCCTCTACTAGCTCGCACTTATCTCCTCTAATATACTTTAAAAGTTAATCGTAAATGATAGCATTTGTGTGGTCATGTGATTTGACTGGCGAGAATAAAATTAAAATGTGTGTAATTTAAACAGGATTAATTACAAAACAAAACAAAAAAACTAAAAAACTGGAGAGGGAGAAAGAAAAAAAAAAAAAGGCAGATAGAAGAGTCAATCCAGCGAATCTTAGCATGAAAAACGGACGCTTAGACCATCTCACCACCACAGAATAGCTATTCCAATGCCTCACGTCACTCCCGATCTTTTTCTTAAACTGGCTGTAGTTATTTTTCTTAAAACGATAGAAAACACTAGCTTTTAACATAATTCTAGTTTAATATTGTGTACCTTAATCAAAAAGAATTAAATAGATGAGTATTGGTACTATATATAATAATTTATTTTCGGAGGGTTGATTCACGTTATTTGGTTGATTTCAAGGGCTAGTGCTTTTTCACAAGTGCACATGACGCAGCATTGTTGCATTCGAATCAGAGGTTATAAGCCTGTTGTTGATTATCTGGTAGCTGGAATTGTGTTGCATTCTAAGTATGCTGCCAAAAATCCCAAATTAGTGGGAGGGGTACATAGTTGCCCTTTCCGATGCTAAATATGCCGCTTCAAAAATTGTGGACATGTGCAAACAACGAAAGTTTCATGTTTGCAAGTTCACCGCCAACCAGGTAATAGCAGAAATTTGTATGAAGCCCATCAGCCAAGAGCAGGGTAAGCCACAGGCCCAAAAACAACATCACGACTGGCAGCAACTCCTAACGTTATTAAAAAAGTGAAGGCTACGATTGTCGGCGAGAACCCTAGCACCCAAAAGGTAGTTGCCCAGGCTGTAGGCCACCAAGTGTTAGACTGAGCTGTCAGAAAATCCCCTGATGGTGAGTAAATGGATGAAAACAGTCGTTGATGCTAGAAAGAAAAGATGCTTGAGACAGTCCAGTGTGCAGATGATTTAAATTTAGTTGTAGTTGTCTTTCAATAAGTCTTACATTCATAGAATTGCATGAAATTGTCAAATCAATATCATTGTAGGAAATTATAGATATGGCAAATAAGATGCGATACACTTAAAATGCAGACTTGAGGTACTCTAAATTCATGAGTAAAAGGATGAGAGAACAGAAGTAAAGCAAACTTCGAAAGTATGATTGGCAAGAAAATTTTGAATAAACATGGGCATGTAACCATGAAGGCCATAATTACGAAGATGTTTTATGAAATTATGAATTTCTATTTCTAAGTCTGATTGTAAGCTTTCTCGATATCAAAGAATATTGAAATTGAATGTATTCTATTATCAAAAGCTGTGCGAATTGTATCCTCCAGTCATAAAAATTGATCAATGATAGATCTATGGTAATGACAGCCACGCTATGTAGATGCCAAAATGATAATATGCTCCAGGCAACAAATCAGGCAGCAATTCACCGTATGTAAACAATGTTTTAAAGAAACAGTTCCTGAATGCAATGGTATGATAATTGTTACAGTCACTGCTACGTATCCTCAATTTACCAGCACTGCATTATTTCTAGCTCTCAGGAAATAAGTGCTCTAACCAAATCTTGTTAAATATAGACAGAATTACTGTTAAGACAAGTTAGCATTTCATAAGGTGTATCTCAATCAAAGGCAGTTTTTTTGCAAATTTTCAGAAAAAAAAAAAAATTCCTCCAATGAAAAAAGAATGTCTCTTTATTACGGGAAGTATAAAGGTTGAAGTGTTTTATTTTATTATTAGCAATGTTATTTATGATGGAAAAAGAAATAATAACAAGAAAATGTTAAGGTGTAGCTTTAACAAACTGCTTCTTCTGTTGAAATTCTTGTGATATGGTGGCCAAGCCAAGTTGCATGCAAAACCTCTAACAAATGCTTTAACTCGATCATCAATGGTAGATAATTCTGTGCCATTTTCCTTAAAAATTGTGGGTTGTTGAACAGCAACTCTGCATCATTTGAATCTTTTTCCAAAGAGTTTTTGAGGATATGTGGTTGTAAGGAATACTTAACAAGTGCCATGATTCTTTAGTGCAGTTCAGCATATTTGTTGAGCTAAGGATGGAGTTCTCTTTAAAACAAAACGATTCATGAGTATTAGGAACAGTGAAATACAGTCCAAACCTTCTTGTGTGTGTGCCAAAATGCAAGAAGAATTTCATCATGGCTTTGGATACAATGGGAAACACAAAACTACTGAGGAATTGCAGTATTAGCACTAAGTAAGTATTAGGTTCCAAGTAATACTGCTGATGCTACCTCAAAGATCAATAGTTGATATCTATCATTAAAACTTGTCTAATCTGCCAATTCAAACTTTCATTGTGAAGAATAAGTAGGTATAGAAGTGGATCGTGCAAATTCCTGTAGAATGATAGGAAAACGATCACTGCCTGCTGGACTGTTGATAAAACCCCTGGGGAAAAAAATGAGAAATGTGATGCAAAACCAATTGCCAGGTTAATTACAAAGAAAGATATTGATCAAGATGCAGTGTGTGAGTGAACCACTATTGAAAACACAAAAATGGCTCCAACTATAAGAATTTGCCCCATACCAGGGAGTGAAAATTAAAATCTCTCAGCACTAAAACAGTAGAGGTGGTAGTTGATCAACAAGGTCTTCACAGTCAGTTTATGAAATTGTCATTCTCAGTGAAAGATATAGGCTTAAAGATGGCCAGTAGTTGAGTAGTTCAAACAGCATAGCCTCTAAAGTAGCAATGGTTTAATAGGATATGTTAGAATATGTGATGGATGAGGAAACAAATTCCTCTCCCTCCACTATCAGTACATTGTAGCTCAACACTGACTACCCTTTTCAATTGTCAGAATCAGTTCCCATAATGAAAGTCTCCTGGAGGCAAAGACGGCAGGTAACTAGGTGTAAGCAGGACATCTTGAAAACAGAAGAATATGGTATGCAATTTTCATGTTATATATATACTGAAGGGGTTAATAATAAAATTAAAATATACATTAATAACAAGATTAAAAGAACATTTCAATATCTCTGTTATAAACAATTTAAAAATATATCAGTAACAGTATAATAATACTATGTTTAATATGTAAAAGAATGCATTAATTTTCTAATATATAAAATATATTCAGTTTAGGAAAGGATTACAGTTATTAGCAATTTGAAATTATCAATACTATTATCTTGATATTAAAAGGTGGTAGTAGTAGGTTTTTTTCTTTATTTTAACCAAATCATTTGATTAATGTGATTAGGTCTGAAGAAGTTGTTTTTCCTCTTATAGTTGATTTCAAGTGGTTCTTTCCACCCACATTTCCTCTTTTCTTCTGCTTCACCCATTCTTGCATTTCTTCATAACTTGCAACAAAAACTTCACATTAATCTCCTCATAAAATTTCTTTTTCTCCTCAACACTTGCCATTTCAGTAGGTGCATAACATCAAAGTGACAGGTCTTTATTCTGGCAGTAAACATTCTCTTTGAAATCAATTACAATAAGTGCGGCTTTGCTTCTTTATTTAACAACACACCTTCTGTGTGTGCATCTTGTGCATTTCCTGAATATAATAATTTCCCCAAAGGCGTTCCAAATTGCTTCACTTATCCCAAGAATTACCATCTTTAGCCTCAGGATTTCTGCTTCCCGTGGTATATGGTTAATGGACTCAGTTAGTCCTCTTAAGTGTTCTCTTCCCTGTAGAATTGGACTCAGCATTCTAATCCAACTCCCCTCCGCTGCAATTGTCAGGACTGGTCTGGAGATTCCTGTTCCTCTCTCCATTTTAACATTTTCACATGCTCCAGCATTCTATGGTAAAAAAAATTTTGTATCTCCATTCTTATTAGAAAGAAAACCTTAATCTTTAACATTTTTATAATTTGTTTCCTGATGAGATTTGTTAAATAGTGCCATAACAGTCCCCTTACAGCTGGCTCCCTCTGACAACTATTACTACACGCCACCGTCTTCTTCAATATGCGCAAGTTTGTCTGTGACCCACATTGTATGTACATTTCAAAAACAGTCATGTTTTGTGCTTTCTGCTTAAAGGTGTCGTCATAATATCTTTCATGCTTGCATTTATTTTGGTTGATTTTTTTTGATAAAACAATGTATGGTGTAAGTTATCACCCTCAGCATCCAATTTTGCTGGTGGGGTTGCCACCTCTAGGCCTGCGAAAAATATCCCATCGTTTTCCATCAGGGGCATCTTCCCCTTAGCCTTTGTGGATCCCTTCCCATATGCAGGGCAGTGGAGCCTATTTATTGGCGACTCATATTCAGAAGTTCAAAAGAATGTTTTAAAGAGCACATGCAATAATTTGATAAGTACTATCATGCCACTAGTTGTTCACCCATGCTCTGATATCATTTCCCTTCATTTGCCTCTTAAGTCTGTAGATCTGCAAATCGTTGCACCACCCTGTGGACATGCACAGTAGCCGAGTCTTGCTACTTACAGGTGTTGATTGAATTTTGACACTACTACTGTGGAAAGCATAACCCTGCAATTAAAATCATAAAAAGTGCACGCAGGATATTTAGTTACCATCTGCACTCCTTGGAAACATTAATGATGTATGGTCAAAAAGGCCAAATATGGAGATACAGAGCATTTAGCTTTCACTAAATATTGTCTTGGTTGATGACAGTAACTGCCTTAATTAATAAAATGTATTTGTTCAAGAATAAAGGTGATTTTTAGTATATTCTCAATATAGGGATAACAGATGAAACATCGTTTATATATTATAAATAATTTCTATTTACTTTAATAGCATTCCAAATTATAAAGCATAAAACAGTATTAATTGCAAGAAATTCAAATGTACAGCTAAGTCGTAATTTTCAAAGGTAATTATTTAATTAATTTTTTTAATTTTGTAGGCTTAGGAATTAGAAATTTAAGCAATTACTATACATCTCCCATATAATCATTAAATAAATAATTAAAAACAATCTTAAATTAGCCTAACCTCTTGAGGTATTCAATTTGTGCCAAATATAGTAAGACCCAGCTAAAAACAATAGTTCTGCTGTGAAAAAGACTTTCACACCTCTTACTAAAAAAGAACGGTTCTGGTTCTTCGGATATTTTCGCAGCATAACAAAATGAACAAGGCCTTCAATGAATCATTTCCTAAAAGGAGACAAAATATATTGTAAATTAGAAATATCAACAATGCAAAATAATAATACAGTTGAGCATTCGAATCTGGAATGCTTGGGACCTAGAATACTTCTCATTTTGGAATATGGTATGATGATGTTGCAAAGCAGTGAAAAATATTTACTTTTATAAAAATTATTTTTTTTTTATTTAACATATAAAAAACAAATACAAATGAAACAAAAAAAGATGATTATAAATTTATTTATCATCCTCCAAAGGAAATTGAAAGAGGTTGATGGGTCAGGAACTGGATTCTTCATGTTTTGCCACCAGCAAGTGAAGATTCCTGAATGACACATTGTGTGAAACAATTGTCCACTGCTAGTAGGCAACTATGATGACAGTGTGAATTATTTCCTCTTAGCTCTTGACAGGGGTGACCGCAGTCCTCTTGAACCATCAGAGCACTGTATTGTGTAGTTTAGGATCTCTGTTTATTACCTATCTAGATATTTTTGGAAAAACCAATTAAGAGAGAAACATAATAATATGATTATAGGTCAGTACTTAGTGGTTTGGGAAGGAACACAAAACAAAGATTTGACTAATGGCAAAAAAAACAACATAATGGCTTCTCTGTTAATACAAAATTTAGAGAAATTTCTGGGCTTTATGATCCTAAGCAATTAGTTTAACCTTTCTAATGTTTCTTAGATGACCAATGTATCTCTCTGTACAAGGAGAATGAAAGCAGATATATGCATTAACCACAATATCAAGACAATATCTTGAAAATTTCCTGCTTTTGGAATTCAAGATTGGAGATGCTCAACTTTAGTAATTATAATAACAGTAATAAAAAAAAGTTCAAATTGCAAGTTAATTCAAGAACCAAATCTTATCATCAAGAAAAGAAACAGACGATCTTAGCAACATATTATATATATATATATATTTCTATTTAACATTGAAATAAAGTTTTAATTATTATTATTAAAATATTAGGGGCTTGCTACTGTTAAGTCAATTGATGTGGATTCTATTAAATGATGGAAATGAAAAATGTTCACTTCAAAGAATAAGAGAAGACAAAGTAAAAGACAACACAACATCTGTAAAACATTCCATGATAAGGAATAAAAACAAAACAAAAATGCAACAAATTTAAAAAAACAAACACAATTTATACTGAAAAAGTAGATTTTTTTTTTTTTTTTTTGCAATTTTGAATCTATCTTCATAAAATAAAGACAATGAATGGAATATAATTATTTATAGAAACTGGAAACCAATGATTGAAAATTAAACAATTGAGGAAAAGTTTAGCCAAAACAATCCAATCTTGCTGTCATTGTATTATTGATGTTACTGTGGGAACATTTACTTAAAACGAAGTTTCTGAGATTTAACCCACATAATTGAATGTAGAATCTGATATTTAACGTGTGTTAGCCATCGAATAAGGCAGATAATAAGGGAAACGACACACATATGTAAAACTAATGATAATTCTAAATTTGTTAATTTTTTAGATTTACGAATATATTTTGATCAGCAAATTCCTTATATTATTTAATAAAACATTTTTATTTTCATTTAAAATTAATAGATTTCATAAATTTACCAGTAATGTTAGTTTAAATTTATTTAAAAATATTTTTATACAAGAACTCAAAAGATATCTTGATATTAATTCTAAATTTGAAGATTTTTTTTTTGCATAATTTAAATTATCTTATTAAAGAATTTATAAATAATAATTTTTCCAATTAAAGTTGTAAATAAATATATTAGCAATTTCAGAATAAATTTAAATTTCAAATTTATAAAAAAATATAAAGTTAAAGATATTTTTATTTAAAGCAAAGAAAATGGGTTTAACGTGCTGACAAATTGATTGAAAATGTCCGTAAAGCCCAGCACAGAATAAACAAAAACACAATTGCCTTTCCGATTCATTTTACGGGGAGGATTAGGGAACAGCTGTTTCACCCTTCTACGGGATCATCAGCCGTAACCCGTCTCCCTCGATAAAATGAATCAGAAGGCGCAATCCTAAGGTAAAGTCAACAGCCAACCTTTTATTTGGTTGCTTTTGCCTTTGGGAGGTCACATCCAGGTTGGCTGTTGACGTTACCTTAGGATTGAGCCTTCTGATTCATTTTATCGATGGAGGCGGGTTAGGGCTGATGATCCCGTAGAAGGGTGAAACAGCTGTTCCCTAATCCCTCCCGTAAAATGAATCGGAAAGGCAATTGTGTTTTTGTTTATTCTGTGCTGGGCTTTACGGACATTTTCAATATTTTTATTTTTCATAATTTTATTTAATCATTTGAATTCTTCTAGATAGGATTTGTTGGTTTATAATCATTTAAGTTATCTTATGACAACTCAAAATTAAATCCTTAATTTTAGGAAGTTTTGAGTTTGATCTGATGACTGTCATCTGTTTGTTTTTTATAAATAAATTAAATACTAAATATATTTAAATACTTAAAAAACTAGAAATAATTTAAATAAATGAAAAGGAAATAAAAAACAAAAGAAATAAAAAAAGAATATATAAGATAAAAAGAGCCAGACTTAAAATATTGTGTTTTTGTTTTTCTAAATTTTAATTTTCTACTATTGCCACTTGTGCCGCTGATGACGTGAGGATAGATTAGCTGTGTCTTCACAGAAACAGTGTTATGATTTTTGTATTGGCATTTTTCAAATTTCACATTACTGTCCGGCTTTTTATATTTAGTAATATAAGTTAATTAATTAATATAAGTATATTTTATACTGTCTAAATTTCTAAATTGCAAATGATTGATTGAAATCTTTGCTTTGTAAAACTCGAAGGTCAAGCTTTGAGTTTTGCCCATTTCAAAACGTATAATTATATGTTGGGCAATTTCGTTAGGCAGTTTTATGCCATGATATCGTTAGCATTGATAATGTTTTCAATGGGTGGGATGAGAAGACCGTTGGTATCGCCTCCAGAGGTATCAACGCATCTCCTTGGGAGCAATCGTAAACATGAGTCTTGTTGTGATGTTATTGCTGTGAAACTCAATAATAAAAATAAAAAAATATATAATAAATAAAATGTGGGCCCGGTAGCTGAGTGGGTAAGAGCGCTTGGCTGCGGGTTGGAGGTAGCGGGTTCGATTCCCGGCCTCGGCGGAGGACGGGAATTTTTCCACGCTTCTTTCTCCTCCAAACGGGCCCTAGGGTCTACCCAGCCCTCTATAGAATGGGTACCGGGTTTCTTTCCCGGGAGTTAAAGGCGGGCGAGCGACGGGCCGACCCCCCGTCCTCAACTTTGTCCCGTAGGTTCTGAACACTGGAGCCTACCCTCCAGTTGCATTGCGCGGTCCTCTGGGCCTGATCGCAACTTTAACTTTAACTTAATAAATACAATAATAAAATATATAAAAAAAATGGACAACAATAGCCATCTTTCCATATATAACTAAAGATGGAGTTGTGTTCTCCCTTTCCTTTTCTTTTGGCAAATTCCATATTTAGGATTAGATATGGATTTGGGGATAGTCATATTAATACTGAAATTAAAATTTTGCAGATAATGGTGAATGTGATAATTGGATAATTTGGTGTTATATGGCGACAGTTGACTAATCCAGAATGATTCAATGCATTTCTGTTTAAAATCATTCATTGTAGTCCTGATGGAAATCACATTGTTGAAGTCAGGACGATGATGGAGTTGAAATGCGTGATCTGCCAGTAATGATGCATTGGTGTTGAACATTTTGCATGCATAACTGTGGTTATAAAGTATTTTTTTGAGCTCTTGTTTGCTTTCTCCTATGTAAAAGCATGGATGATGTTCACACAGTAGGAGGTAGATGCTGTCTTTGGTTTTTGTATAGAATCAGAGTTCTTGTCCTTAGGTTTTTTAATTTCGATCTTGTTGTTTAATTGAAGGTGAAACAGACCTTCATTACTTGAGTTAAATCCCAGAACTTTTCACTTTCATGTGCTTGGAATCTAATCTCGAAATCTTCTTGAATAAAAAACAACCAGAGGAAGCGCAAGTAGCAAAAATTACAGTAAAAGGATAACGACATTAGTAGAATTCACTACAATTACGTTATTATTCAAAGAGACAATAGCAAATAAGTGAGAAAGTTAAAGATCTTCAATCTGTGATTGTGATAGAGATCTAGAGATAAATGGAAAATGAAAAATCTGGCTTCTATACATCAGACCCCAGGTGAGGTAGAGGTGCAGGACACCCTTTCTTCAATGATGATGTTTTGATTCCCCCCCCCCCCAATCCAACTATCCCTAAAACCTTTCTAAAATTACATAATTTTTTTATTATCTACAGCTTATTAAAGTCATGGGCTTTGTTGGAGCAAGTTGAATTTTAAACAAAGAAAAGTACAATAACATTTTTATTGGTCAAATGAAAGTTTGATAATATTACAGCTATTAATAATGAAAAAAAAAAATCCTCAACCAGCCACAGGACCCCCACTGGTCCTTTATGTATGGATAAATTAGAAACATCCTCTCAAAATTCTCTTTATGGGTTATGAGTTATAAGAGGAAACTACTAAAGATTTTTTAATTATAATGTTTCAACAACAACAAAACAAAAAGTATAATGATTGGGATAATGATTGATAGAATAAAAAAAGTTATAAATTGATTAATTTAACACTTTAAAGTTAATTTGTGAATCACTCTGCATATCTTTTGTAGAATAGCAACAATATTTTTTCTTTCCTTTTTGTTTATGAACTGTTTTTTTTTTTGCCTGAGTAAATGTAGGGAAGCTTTTTATGAAGGGACTGGAGATTGGGCAGGGAACAGGTTTAGCATTATGATAGTTAAATGAATAATATGAGATACTGAAATCGGCAACAGTATCTAGGTGATAGCTATCATTATAGGAGTCATCTTAAAAAACAAACAGGAATTTCGGCGGATTCCCCATAATGGAGTTGTAAGTGATTCCAGGTACCAATCTGTTATCTAGTTTTTGAAAGGACAGTCCAAGACAATTATGTTCACAAACTTGACTTTTCTTTTACAGAAATTCACAATTATTACATAAGTCCCATGGATTCAGATGGATTGACTGCTCGGTCCACACATTAGCAATCTTTTCTTCAATTTGTCAAATACTATAGCTTCCATTAGCCAATCAGCAACATTGATTGCCAATCAACTGCTAGTACATTTACTGAATTAACTATGAGGTAATATTCATTTGGTTATGGAACTGTGGATGTCAACCATTTCCAGATATGATACTTTCTTTGAAATTGTCTTCTTTTCCCTCTGAGATTCAGTTTTAGCTAAACAAAATATTTTCCTTTTAAATAAGTAATGATTGCTGAAAAGCTATTTATTATTTAGAAAAAGGTATTTCTAATCCCCACAAGGTTTGCTTTTGTCCTAGTTGAAGATAAGAATTTTATTTCGATATTTTTTTTTTTTTTAGGTTATTTTTTAATATATGTTTACGACGCTTGGTTTGTTTTAACTTCAAATCATAAATGACTAGGGATTTGAGAACTAGTTCATTTACTGTTCCTTGTTAATAGCAAAAATATCATTTGTGTTTCTGTTGAAGATGATGAATTTTGTGAATATATTTTAAAGTAAATAAAAAACATTGGTTTCAATTCTGGGTTTGTATGTTTCTTATTTGCCAATAGAAATTCCAATCTTTTTTGACAGTTCAAAATGTTCATTTGTAATGTCAGTCTGGATATTGCTAATCCATCATTCCAAGGCCTCAATTCTTTAAATTGTGAAAAAATGATTATATAAATAGGAAGCTTGAATTGCTAAATGATAATGTAAGCCCTGAAGTAAAAAATGAATACAAGAAACAAACAAAAACAAGAGGCTTCTCTCAGGGAATAAGGCAGGACAGCACAAACATGAAAACAACACATGGTGACTGGGAAGGGATTTTAATAAAGTCTGGTCCCCTTACCTTTCATGTATTTTGTATTATCTTCCATGCTTGTGCTATCCTTATCTTATTCCCTGATGACAGACTCTGAAATTATTAGATTATCAATGCATCTTTTTGTAAGTACTACCTTTTT
>JAFIDM010012231.1:1249480-1267795 GCA_023159025.1 Thereuonema tuberculata | reverse complement strand
TTTTTTTTTTATTATCCAGTTTATATTGGTTTCTAATGCATCCTTGTTATGAAAATGGTAATCTTATTACCCATCTCATCAGAATTGAAGAATATGATTAAATACAGAACCCAATTCAAAAAATCCTTTGTATGATTTATGCATCGTAAACAAGAAGCAGTAAACTTTAATTCCAAATTTTGAAATAACTTAAAAGGATTTAATATGAAATAGAATAATTGTTTTGGTTTACATCTCATTTCTTTTTTTTTTTCTTTTTTTTTTTTAGTTCATGCTTTCAAATGTAAGTTAATGAAACTCAGCTATTATATCCTAATTAATAATTGTATGAATTAATCAATGTTTTAATAAATTGTATTTATGTTTTCCTCACATATTCATAATTAACCTTTTCTCTTAGTATTTGAAATTTTGTAAAATTGTTACACTGCAAAGAAAATCTAAGTCTGAATTGTTCTAATCAGAAATCCACTCAGTGTTAATCCTAATTACTTAATCATATTCTTTCAAAGCTTTTGAAGATGTTATTTTAGAAACTTTTTCCTTCACAAAAATATTTGTATTTGACCTTATGTTGGCCATTGAAGTTTCTTTATACCATGTATTTGCATAAAATGGCCATAAGTCCTATCAATCTCAGGTCTTCCAATCAAACATGTTCATTTTTCATTTCTTCTTAGAAACAAAACAGTCTTTGTTTTCTCTTAGTTAGCATCGTAATTGTGTTATGTGGTACCTCAGATTTCATTGAAAGAAAAAACTATCACAATTTTTAAAATTTCTGTAAGTTCACTGTTCAGTTAAGTTTTAGAAAACACGGTAATTAATTTCCTATCTACTTTTCCTAGAATCATTTTTGTTTCTCTGGTCTTTTGTTATTCATTACATTAAGCTACCATAGGAAGCATTGGAGCAAACAGATGTTTTCTTAGTTAACTCCATCAAAAATGTTTCATTCTTTATACCTCATAAAATGCATGGATTCAAAAGAAAATATTAGATATGCCAGTTGTCAAACCACTGCTATTATCGATTTTTTTTTTTTTTTTTTTAATATTAGTCTTAAGTAACTGATGATCTTTGATTCTTTGTTCAAACTGAGATTGTAGCTTTCCTGTGTTTATTGAAGGAGATTAACTTTGTCCTGCTGCATTCTGTTCGGCTTCTTGCACTTCAAAATTGAAATTATAAAAAATCTCACTCCTATAGCAGTTAATCTAAACTTTGTCTGAATTATGAAAAGCTATAATAGTTTTGCTTCCTCAAAATATGATACTAGTTTCTGCAATCAGAAAGAGCATGATACAAATTTTCTTTTTTATAGAGTTAATCATTTTAGCAAAATAGATAAACTGTACTATACCATTTATTTTTTTGTATTGACCACCATAGAGTCATAAAACAATGGTTTATCAAAAATTCCTTTTTCTAAATTATCTGTCCTGATAATTTGCATGATTACAAAAATAGTTGAAGTGCCAGGATTGTTTTTTTATTAGTTCCTCCGTGACTGTGGGGGATATAAAGAGATCTGCCAGTTGATTTAATGTTGATCTATAAACAACTGGAATGCATTTGTCATTCCTAATCAGTACATGTAAGAATCTCCAATCCATTTTGTCAGTTCCTTCAGTTTAAAGATTTGGCAAGGCCATTCAGTCTATTAGATTATGAGCTCTACAGCTTCACACATTTCATTCACGGAATTGTTTATTAGTTTGTGTGTGTGCAGCCTCAGTGTAACCACTGGCATCTCACCAAAGAGGATGAAAGGAATGCTCATCATGGGAAGGATATTTCCATGCAGATGACAGTGAGATGAAAAGTGGTCATCCACTGTCAAATTAACATTCCATTTTATCATATAGAAAAGGCCATGAAGCTTTTATTTAATTTCTATTGGATATAAATAAAATAAGCAAGAACTAACTGGAAAAATAAAGAAAAGAAAATATTTTTAATAATGCAGCATCTCTGAAGAGAAAAAATTTTATCCGATCCAGTCGTCTTTTTTTTTGAAAATGCAATCATCTTGAATTTACTGGCCTTTTAGAGAAATAGACAAATAGCAATCTTTTAATAGGTAGCTTAAATCTGTTCTCTGAATTTGAGGTAACTTTTATGATCTGTTGGAATCCACTTGGTTCTGTTAGTTTAATATGTGATATTCTTAAAACCCTATTAGGACTTTTCATCTCATCTTGGTTCTTTGATTGCTCTTTTTAACATTTGCTCTGTGTGAAATGTTCCTTGTATGATTTTTCTGCAGAGACCCTAGGGCAAGAATTTTTCTTCACATAAGGCTTTCATTTTTTTTTTCTTCTTCTCAAATTTCAAAAAAGGTTAAGACTAATCACTTACAAGATAGTGAAAGCCAGTTTCTATCGAGCATTTAGAGGTCATCTGTATGTTATGGAACTGCACTTCTTGAAAACTTTTGTCTCCTTTTATTCGTCTTTCATAATTCATAATATATTATAATGATAGACAGTTTTCAATCAGTAATTATTTCATTCTCCTTTTACATAGAGATGTGCTTAATGCAAAGTGAAAATTAATAGTTCTCGATGTTATTAATGAAATGTTGAATTGAGGCATTTAACTTTGATAGCTTTGACTTCCTTATTCAGCAATTTTCGAGCAACTTATTACTTTCTGCTAAAGTTTCTTCTTCAGGACTGTTTTGTATTTTCTAGTTCAATGGCCCTGAAACTTTGCATTATTATGCTTCCTCTGATACCAACCAAAAAATGTGTCAAATCTATTCAAATTTAATATAGCAGAAAATATCACAATGAACACCTCCTTTTGGCCGCTTCCAGGCCGGACCCAGCTCCTGTAGATAGCATTCTTCTAAAGTTTATTTTGAAACTACTATAAGTTTCTATTTATTTAAATAGATTGAAGCATTAGGTGACTATGCAGTTCTTGTCAAATGCTATTTTCTAATATTAACCCATCATACTCTTTGTACATTACTCTCTTTTTTATCTCCAATATAAATTTCTTGTTGCTTTTAAAAAACAATTACATAATGAAACAATAATTAGCAAAACAGTGTTCCTTAAATGCCCATTCTTTACCTTTCACCTGTTGTCGTTCTTTAAATATGGATAAAATTTAAACAGGATTAAGTAAAATTATTTTGAATTTTGACTGACAGTCAAGCGACAGTTTTTTTTTGGGGGGGGGGAACTCAAAGAAACAGAATGATGTTGCAGTCAGAAGTGCTTCAGTCTTACAACTGAATACTGAAGGACATAATTTTACTAATTAAAATAAATTGTTTGAAATCATCAAATTGTTAAGATTGCTTCTTAAATTTTATTCATTTAGTTTTAAAAATATATATATATTTTTTTTTAAATCCTTTTGATTCTATTTAGTGTTTGTCACTTTGTCCCTGGCCTGAGCAGTATTCTTCTTCCAAGAGCTAATCCAATGGTTTTAATAGCTTTTGCAGGAGGAACGGCACTGTTTGTCACACATCTTCTCATTGAAATGAAGTAAGTTCAGCTTATGTTTTAAAATCACTTTTATTGCAACAAATAAACATTAGTGAAAGTATATTAAAATAACAAATTGTCTTATTGAGACAGATGAAGAGTGTTTCTTGCAGGTGAGAATCATAACATTTTAAGATTGTTTAACATTCAGTTCACAATAGGAATAAAGAAGATAAACTTGCAATAAAGTAACCAAAGTAAAACAGAAGGAAATGAACAAATTAGAAACAATGTATTAATAGTAGTAAACAGTGATACCATTACACAAGGGGATTTAGGCTTCACCCGTCTCTGTCATGAGCAGACAGCAACAAAAGTGAATAAACACAAATGAATGAGCAAAGGGGAGACTGTCATCGTAGTATCCATTACTTTTTTAATTTTTAGAATCCTGTAACCCATCAAATTTTTGCCTTCTCTCCATTTTAGCTACTCAGTAGACCTAGTATAAAAGGGTGTGTTCTTAAGAATATTCTGTCTGTCCATCTTCTAAAGCCAAAACTATAAGTTGGATAGACACAAGGGATACCTTATTGGAACCCTTATGACTTTAGAGGAAGGGGAAAGTAGGAATTCCTGTGTGCGGTCACTTCTTGTCTCACAGGAATCAGCCGAAATGAAAGATGTAAGGTATTGCTACGTTTTCATGTACAATACGAAATAGTGCCAACATATTCCATCTAGAACTACCTGGATTCCATTGATGCCTCCTGAGTGATCCTTTCTTTGTCCACTATCTTGTAGATTAGTTAATTTCCTTTGCCTCAATGATTTGTAGATTTTTGCTTTGGGATTGTACTTTAAGATTGCTTTACTGTCTGGGAATTTCATAATAAATTTTCTTTTTACTTTTTCCATACAAAAATAATAGCAAAGCATACTAACCATATACACTACTGCAAACCTTTAATCATTTTAATTTTCTTTAAAATTATTATATAAGACAGCACATTAACAACAATAACTATCTATGTCTCTATTTTAACAAAAATTAACTTTTTTTTCACGTCCTAGAGTAAATTTAGATGGATATTTGAAATGCATGGGGCTTTTTTTTTGGGGGGGGGGGGGGGAAGAATCCTTTGGATGTGATAACTTGAAAAACAAATAATTGCTTTATATACTTCTTTCTTTTTAATAGATTAATGTTATTATATAAGTATATTTCTGATTAGATTTCAGTATACGTAGGTCCATTTTGTGGGCCATTGTAAATAAGGACCAAAACATTGAAAAGATACTTACATACTATTGGGACTCATTTTTTAAAATCCATTTATGGTGTGCATTTTAAATCATTAACCCTTCCACATGTGTAATAAAAATACCTGATTACGTATTACCTGATATAGTTTGTGAAAAAAAAAAAAAAAAATCACTCATGGAGTATTGCTGTGTTTCTATGCCGAAAAGTGAAAACCACCAAAAACTGAAACATAGTTTTTTTTTGTTTTTTTTTTCACTTGCAAATGCGCAAAAAAGCTAGAAAGCATATTTACACTATCATACAGTATATTAAGTGCAGAATAGAGCTAGACCTAAAAAATAACGTGAAATAAAATAAATATATAGATTTATACTATCATAGTAAGTTCACATCAGAGCTAGGCTTAAAAATTTTGCAAAAGTAATAAGTTCTCTTCCTAATGTTGTAATAAACTGATACTCCAAGCAGCTCTCTGACTCAGCTGTTGAGGTATCGAGTCAAAAAAAACCACCCAAAGAACTTAATGAACATGGATGCAATTGAAAACTTTATTGAAACGTTGAAAATCAGGGCCCTACTGTGCATATGTTTAGATTTTCGTATCTATTGTTGTCTACTCATTAATTAATATTTCCAATTTTTCTTATTAAATTGCTTCTTAGTAATTTCTTGTAACTCTGTAAACTATAATGATTGTCAATCTGAATTTTTTAAAATTTTAATTTTTTTTTAAATTTTTTTTTATTAATTAATTAACAATTTATTAACAAAAAAGTACATTTCAGTCCTACTAGGTTGTTAGAAAAACAACCTGTGTTGTAGGTGCTGAGATTTACAATAAATACAGAAACATAAACAATTTTGAAATTTTATATAACATTAATGAGAAATTTAAGTAAAATCTGTGAAATAGTAATAATTGTTTTTGTTTTTTTTCAAACTAGCCAACCCATTTTAACCAACCCATTTAATTTGTCCCAGTATTATTTTTTCATAAATTACTTTTTTTAAAGTAGACATCTTTCCAATGTTTTTCATATCAAATGAAAATTGATCAAAAATTTTGTTAATTAATCTATTTTTTATTCTTAATCCAAAATTATTTTTTGGATTGTCAAAATCTTGTTTACAATATATACTATAACTTCTTGTTGAATTTATATTTACATAATTATAAGATATTTTATAATAAAATCGTAAAATCAAAGTGAAAATTACTTTTTGTTGTTGAAACAAGATTCTATTATCTAGTAAAATTTGATTTTGTTCATTGCTTTGAAGCTTATTAAAGTTGTAAAAAATTAAATTTAATATTTTTTTAAAACTCTGTTAATATTTTTTACTTCATTTTTATTTAAATAAATCCAATTATCAATGCCGTAATTAATTAATGAATCTACATAAGCTTTATATATCATTATTTTTGATTTAATTGGAAAAATTTCTTTTATATGATAAAAAATGTAAGTTAAATAGTTAAGTCTTTTTAATATATGGATATAATTTGACTCATCATTTACAGCAACTTATCTCACGTTTCCTATTTTAACCATTAAAAGGAATGTGAATTTGAGTAGTATTAAATGCTTCAAAATTCTTTTTTCTGAAGTATTTCACTTGGTTTCATTATTTTTATTTGTCATTTACTATTTTTTTAATTAAGTTGCTGATCAATTATTTCTGAAAAAACATATTCCTGCATCCATTCAACTATTTCTTTCTTGTAATGGGTAGTATGATTGTGTTGAAGACAACCATAGTTTGTAAAATATTAGGCTCTTGACATTTCAGTGGGCTTCGAGATCCCTTAGCCAACCTGTAACCTTTGGAAGAGAAATCTGGTCCCTAATTTACAGAGGAACCTTAGGAGCAATCCAGAGGAGGAATAACATGAAAAACACCTGTGACTTTCTCCAGGGCTTGAACCTCCATCCCGTGGACAAGTACCTGTACTTGTGAGCCATTGGGCTCTTACTTCCTATGGTGTGTGTGAGATACAGTTTTCATCATTTGGATTTGTTCCAGCATTGATTTTTGTTTACTTCTATTAGTTGTCAATTCCACTTTTTTTAAGTCTTAAGATTCCAAGATACTGTATATTTTTACAGCTTATGTGTAATTAGCTTATCTGTCACTCCATCACTTTCATTGCAATAACAACTGACACTTAATTCTACTCCAGAATTCCTCAGCCTATAATTCTTTCTGCCCCTGGTATTCTTTGTTGCCTTTCTGCTTTATTTATCTCTGGCAAAATTTCCTTCAGTAATCAGACAATTTCTTCTTGACTCAAGTTGGAGCGTATTTCTCTTGACTTTGCCAACTGTCCTCATTTTCCTTGCAACAAAAGAATTTTCTCTTAGCATTAGGTCTGTAAGGTTTAAACATGAGTTTATGGATGAAAAATGGAACTTTCTTCTTAACCAACTGATAGAGCACATTTAATTAATCAATTAAAATTGAGGGGAAAAAATAAGTTGTTACAAAGCTAAGAGAAATAGGATCATTTTTGGTGAGACCTAACCAGATGAGGCACAGTTTTCATTATATTAATAACTGCATGTAATGAAAAGTAGTAAGGCAACATAATTAAATTATGATGGTCATTTTTTTAATTCTGCTCTTTGTTGAAAAAAATGTCAAAACATAAGTTTGACCAAGCACATTGAATTTTTGTGTAGTTGTGCAATGTGAACAATGCTTTGAGACCAAAAGAGAATATGAATTTTATTAAGTGTACCATCAAAAAGTATTTCAGTTGTTGCCAAGCTAAAAAAAATAAACCTTAAATAAAAAAAAGAAAAGAGATAAAAGATGTTATTGGAATAGCAAAACGATTGAACTTTACTATCTTTAAAACATAAAGTTCACAAAAAATGAATGTGTCCTCAATGGTCTTATAAGAGTTAGATCTTGTTTCTATTGATTGATCAAGAAAAGTTTGATTTTTTTATCCACAAACTTGTGTACTTGCTATGTAGGTGATGATCTGTTGTTGCTTCATAATATCTTGATTTATTCAATTTCCTCTTTTCTCTAATTCTTTTCTTTCACTTTCTTTCACTTTGCTGTTTGGTAAACTGTACTTTATTATTGATGATGTCTCTTTTGTGTGACCCTTTGTCTTATAAGACATTGTTTACAAATTTTTCCACAACATGGTGAGCCTTAAATTTTTTACTGATCAAGCAGTTCTTTATCTCTAAACAATTTCCTCCAAATCTTGTCATACTTTTAATGTGTTTTTAGATTGATACATTATTCTTAAATAAGCTTTTCCACTAAAAAATGTGTTTCCAAACTTCATGAATAATCTAGTACACTATATGGCCAAAAGTATCTGGTCGCCAACTGTTGTACAATCAGAAAGTCATGTGGTACATATTAATAGGATGTCAGGCCACCTTTAGCATCAATCACAGCTAGCATTCATCTGGGAAGACTTACTACCAGATTTTTGAAATATGTGAGCAGGAATTTTCTTCCATGAGAGCTGCAGTGAGTCAGGTCACTGAAGTAGGGTGTTGGGCCTGGTGCTTAATCTGTGTTCCAATTTTTCCCAGAGGTTTTCTATGGGTTTCAGATCAGGACTCTGCAAAGGCCAGTGCAGTAGTTTAACAGCCATCTTTTCAAACCATTGCAGCACAGCATTCGTTCTGTGGACACAGAAACGGTCCTTTCTGAACTGTTGGGTAGGAAGTGCAGAGTTGTCAAGAATATAGACATACATCTCAGCTTTCATATTTCTAGTCAAAGGAACTAAGGGACCCAGGCTGAAACAGCCTCAAACCATTCTGCCAACACCACCAAACTTGACAGTTGGCGGAATACACTTAGATAGAAAGTGTTCTCCTGGCATCCCCCAAACCTGATACGTCCATCGGACTGTCAGATTGTGCAGCGGGATTCATCACTCCAAAGTACTTGTGAGTAGCCACATGACCGTGAAAACCTATGTGTTTCAGCTCCTGACGAACATGCTTGGTGCTAGTGATGACTCCTGAAGCTATTTGGAACTCACTAGTGATCATTGCCAATGGGAACTTGTGATTCTTCTGTGCTACCCTCTTCAGGGCTCAATGGCTCGATCTGTGAATTTCTTTGGCCTACCACTGTGATTTTCTGCCATTGTCATTCCCAAACATTTCCATTTTATAATGACATCACTTACAGTTGATTGAGGCACCTGTAGCAAGGTCAATATTGCACGAACCAATTTGTTGCACCACTGGCATCCTATGAGCATGACACGTCGAAATCACTCAGCTCTACTGACTTACTCATTGTCTGTCTAATGCCCGTTTATGAATGTCCGATGCTGCAGTAACCAGTTTTATCTCGTTCTATGATGTCGTAGCACACGATAACAGCCATATCCACTTTTCCAGAGGGGTGTCCGGATACTTTTGGCCATAAAGTGTATTTCCCTCTTGTCTCACATAAACGTCCTTTCACAAGCTTTTCAAGGCTTACTATGTCAAGATCATAGACCTATAAGAGGTTATAACTTATATTTGGAGGCTGCTGAATGACTAGTCTGTCCAAATTCTGGCAAGAGTCGTAAGCTCACTCAGAATCTACATATTGTGTGAAAAAGATTCTGTTTATTTGCTATAATTCTTTCATTTTTGGTATATTAACAGCATTCTCTCTCTGTCACTAATTCACTATTTTCATACTGAAATTTTGTCATTATTGTGGATCCTATTTTTCTCTTTGACCTTAAAACTGCTCTAGGATATTTTCATGTGAATTAGGGTTGCCATCTTTGGCAGTGATAAATTGTTTCACTACCATGGATTTTTCCAGTTTGTTACTAATTTTGGAGAATTTGGTCTGAATACTTGTACCAGTCATTGAAATTAAATCTTCTCTCTCCTAAGATAGATTGTTCTCATTCCTTGTAGCAGTGATTCCTTTTCAGAGAGAACTGTTGGTCCTTCTTCACCAATTATTTGTTAATTTGATTTCTTTAGAGGTTTTCCTGATGATCCAATGTAATTTATTCATCCTTTTAGCATCTCACGAACATTGTTTCTGTCATTAGTAAATTTAGAAAACATAGTAATGCAGTAATTTTCCACCCACCACAGTTTTAATAATATTTGTAGGTGGAATGCTCATTTATAGATGTTAATGAATGAAATTAGTATCTCCACAAGGGTTACATTAACAAACAGTTCCAACCTTCTCTATTTGGTTTTTCTCAGCTTTCAAAGTGCAAGTAATTTGAAAGCAAGTAAGTTCCTTTGAAATCCAGAAGCATAAGAAGTTAATGGGAATGTCACTTGTGGAGGATAGCAGCTGAGACTTACTTTTTTTTTATGTATTTCTTATAGTTTTGTTTAATTTAGAGGTAAAGCCAATACAATTCTTGAGTGTTATTTCATTTGAGAATAAAACAGTTATCAGGATTCTTCATTGTTTTTGCTAATTCAGTTTTAATATTGTTATTTCCAACATCACACCAAATTTAAATGTAAAAAAACTACATTTAATACTAAAAAGCAAATTTTCAAAAAGATTACGTCTTTTCTTTTTCAAGCCTAAAATAACAATCTTTTTGAAAATTTTCTTTTTAGTATTAAATGTAGTTTTTTTTTACATTTAAATTTGGTGTGATGTTGGAAATATTTAATGGTAGAGGCTGTAGAAGGAGGGATCTACAAAAGAAATATGGGAACTTTAATATTGTTATGTTTATAGATTGCAGTGGGTTTCGTACCAAAATATTTATAAAGTTAAAATACTCCATTAAAGTTGATGACGTTTCAAATAAGCCTTTAGAATAATAAATCACTTTTGATTTAAGATTTTATCCTTTATCATTTAATTTTGATAAAATTATATACAAGTTTTAATTGCTATATATTATTAATAGTATTATTTTCTTTTTAGTAATTATCATTTAGCAGACACTGTTGCTGCTATTTGTATAGCCCTTATGACATGTGGAACAATGTTTCCTATGGCAGCTTATAGTGGAAAAATTCTGTTACAGGTATTATTAATTTCTGTTACTGATTTAAATTTAAATTAATAACTTTATAGTTTTTGTAACTTTAAAATTGTATTAAAAAAAGTAGGGGACAATTGACCAAATATATTGATGGGGGGCTTATCATTGTAGGAGATAGCAAAGCTTGAATTTTCAAACTAATTTAGAATTTATCAATTTATCAGAAACTGAGGCACATCAATATATGTTGAATGGGTTGTTCATTCAGCATTATTCACCAAAATGCTGTACCTGGTCTTGCAAAGTATATGATGTCTGCTTTGTTTGTAAATATCTTTTGAGATCTCATGGGATCCGTTTCATACACTTGAAATATTGGGATAGATCTGATAATCTTGCTGACCACTCCTGATCATTGACAACATCTAGATATTTCTTCAGTTTTCATGTTATTTAAATGTAGATTCATGTTATCTTGCTGAAGCATAATTTTTCCTCTTAAGAAAGGAAAATTTGCAGTATCCCCTTGGTATGGGTGGCTGCTCATGGAAGTTTCTCTAAATAGGATATCCATGATGGGTCCAGAACATGTATCCATGTGTAATCTTAATGTTACTGTGGGCGAAGTTACTGTATACGAGACTGGGGTATTTCCCACATTCTTGAAAGAAAGATAGATGAGGCCTTTCGCGTCCTACTGTTCAGGAATCTTCTTCAGGTCTGAGACATAGAGTTGGGAGGGCATATAAATACATAGTTAAAAAGTGAACGGGAGAGAGATAGGTCTGAGTGGATCGGGGTAATGTTGGTTTTGGTGGGAAGGATTGCTTTGGGAGAAAAAATCAGCGGACCGAAAAGAGATCATGGTTTTTTAAACCGATTTTCCCATCCAACCTATCCTTCCCGCCAAAATACCTACGTTCCCTCCAAAAAACAACATTACCCCGATCCACTCAGACCCATCTCTTTCCCGTCCACTTTTTAACTATCTATTTATGTGCCCCCCCCCCCCCAACTCTATCTTTCAGACCTGAAGATGATTCCTGAACAGCAGGACACGAAAGGCCTTGTCTATCTTCCTTTCAACGATGTGGGGAACATCCCAGAGTATTGTGTTTAGTATCTAACCATGTGTTTTCCATGCATGAAGATCCATGTTTTAGAAATGGAGGATCTGGCAGTTTGAGCAACTCCTGCTTTTTTTGTTTTTTTGTAACTTACTTACAGTTGCAATTCACTACTTGATCTTTGCTTCTTGTTAATCGATCACTACACCAATGTACATCATCTTGCATTCATTAACCAAAAAACCTTTATTAGCTTTGTCTTCTTTCGTAATACTGAAGGCTTTACTTGCTGTAATATCCAATTACAATTAAATCTACTAAGAGTTCAGATCCAGTTTATTTGCTGCTAGAGTAATCAGCTTCACAAGAACCTCAGCAGATAATAAACATGACAATACTGGCTAATATCACTATCCATGCAACAAAGCAACAGGACCCTGAATTTTCTTCAGAGAGATGTCATTGTAGAGCAAGATTTAGATGGTGTAGGCAAAATACTTTGTGGGCATTAATGTCTCGTTGTAGACTGTAGTAAAATGGATAACATCCATTGAGACAGTAAAGAGATTCCAAAATGCACAATAATACCGATTTTTGACCATATATTCCAAAGCCATTGAGGTATTTTAATTGTCAGCAATATAGCCATGGATAAGCAGCATGTAGAGGCAAGGACGCTTGCTCAAAGTGTGGAGAACTTCCCAATGATATAGATCCTTGCAATTTGTAATTGTTCTAATTGCTTCAGTGATTATCCTGTGTACTTCTATGTACTCCTCATTTGAAGGAGGAAGTTCAGATCATCAGAATGAAATACTATTTTGTATTCCGAGACTAGAAGAGGATAAACTTCACAGTTGATCACACAGTTGATAAATAAGACCTTCTCATCTGTTGTTCAATCGAAGTATACCTTCTGCGAAATGATGTCACATTCCACCTTACATTTCATTTTCTGCATGGCCAAGGCCTTCATCATCGCTACTACAACTTAAAAACTGTTATTATAATCTCCTGTCTTGTCTTGCCTGTGTCTTCGGGGTCAGCTGGATTGAACTTCTTACAGAAGAGGCCTTCAATGACTCAACTGAAGTTTTTATGTGATCTCTTTCACATTCCTAGTCAACTTTTAATAGCTGTTCCAGACATTCCTTTGCCAGTTAATCTTATGAGGATGATATGGAGAACATCTAATATAAAAGTTGAAATGTATTTAATAAACATTCATAAAGCCATTGAATTTATATTTATATATTTATGAGCTTTTTATATATTTTATTTTATGTACTCCTTTATTATTTATAAACTTGTAACAATTAACTTATTATACAATATCATCTCAACAGAAAAATCAAGCAAACCAGCAACAAATTGTTTTGTGATTTAATTCAGTGATTTGCAACCTTTTGCCTCTTTGAGTCCCACCTATTAAAATATCCTATTCCTCTCACACCTTAAACAGAACCTTACTTTTTCTAATAGATGTATTTCTACATTTATAAACATTTAAGTGGTATGTTAACGATTAGTGGACATTGCACCAAGAAATGAACGATTGCATTAAATTGGCAAAGATTAATTATGTATTAGTGATCAAATAGCCATACGTATGATAGTAAAGTCTTTTTGCATTTGTTTTCTCACTAGTTTAACAATATTACAAAAAAAAAATGTATTTATATCCATTTAGAACATCACAGTATTAGTTGATATTCAATTTTTTTTTATGAAGACTTATATTTGGTGCATTCACACTTCTCCCATCCATTGTTAATGTGAAAGATATAAGAAACATCTACTGCTCCGGGAACAGTCTCTGTTGTGTGTAATCTTTTTTTTTTATCAATTCCTACTTTTAATCAACATTGTCACCAGTGCTTTTATCATCATTTTAAGTATAATATCCCATTCACATTTAACTGATAATGATGTTTTGCCTATTTTGTCTTTTTAAACTTTATTCATGTACGCAACTTTGTCACATTTTCATGATTTTTCTAAACCTTTTCTTGCTATTTTATTATATTCTTTTGATATTTCTTCTTATATTTGCCTTTTACTTCAATCTTTTTTTTTTTTAACCATGCCATTTTTGTTGTTCTTCTTTGTAGTTTCTGACCTAGGTTTAGTAGGCTTTTAATTCTATCCATTAACTATTTTTGAATTCTTATCTGAGCAGCAAATAGAAGTGTTAACATTTCACCAAAATATGAAAGATAAAATAACAGGGGGGGGGGGTCTGGAAGAGAATATTTCTTATTAAGAATCATCAGTTGCAAAAAAAAAATCCATTAAGGCCTGATTTCAGCTTGAGCACTGAAAAGATTTTTCATATTTAGAAATATTGATATAGGAATATTAATGTATGTTACCATCACTTATTTTGACATAAATGAAGTGTTATCTGTACAATCTGCAGTTTATCAGTTGGCCGATTATGAATAATTGCATACAATAGATATCAAATTTAAGAAAAAATAAATTTATGGATTTTCATCATAAATTGATAATTTCATTCTAAACTATATAGTAATTAGAGTAATTTGTGCATTTTTTTTTCATTATCATTACCTCAGTAGATTTACAGTTTTCTTTATAACCTATCTCAGTGTTCTGCAACCTTCTTCTCCTCGCGGTACACCATAAATTATCCATACATTCTCAACACTGCACATCAAACTGATAATCCCCTCAAAAGCATATGTTACAACACTATTAATATAAATACGCTATAAGTTATTATTATTATTATATAACATATGACACAGTACAAAGACAGCATCTTTGACTGGATTAGGGGACGTCCCTTAATTACGTGAGGTGTTTTTTAAAAAATTTGGACCCCCCCCTCTCCCTTGGTGAGATTTTGCCGGACCCCCCCTCCCCCTTTTGACCTTACGTAATTAATGGATGTTCCCTTAATTGAGCAATTCAAGTCTCACCCAGAGAATTATTATTATTATTTTTATTAAGTAAAAGTTTCAAACCATGGGTTTCCCCAGCTAACACAACATGGTGGGTCAAGGACCAAAGCACATATATAATTATTATTATTATTTTTCAAACAGAAATCAGTTCGTGCATTCATGGATTTTACAAACCTGAAATCACTGTAGAAATGTAGAAAAAACAAGAAAATACATTTTTCTATTACTATTAAAGTAAATAACTACTCATACCTTCACTGTGATACTTTGCTGAACATAGGTGGTTAATACATGGTGGAATCGTGGACAGTGCAAGTCTCATCTCTTCATCGATGGATTGGAGTCTCTCCCTCCTCGATGTTTTAATTTCAGTCAACATCGAAAAGTCCAGTTCACACAAATATGTAGTAGAAAATAGCAAAAACGCATTAATTGACATTTCGGAGATAGCCAGTATTCATTCCGTGTTGCCAACCAAAATGTGTCCAAAGGCACTTTAAGAAGTTTTAATTTCAATGTTCTGTCCACTTTTAGATCTGCTAGCTGCTCTTGTATATTAATCAGATGAGGTTTTGAATCCACAACAAATGGATCATGAACTCAGTCAAAATCTTTAATTCTCTCTCCAAAATAATTCTTCCACTTCTTCTGAAAGATTTCTAAATGTTCTTTAATGAAGTCCATCACCACTTTATTAGTGGCAGCAAGCGGCCATACGAACAACTCAGACAACCCATTTACAATGCATTGTATTCACAAATCCTGGAATCTTTTCCTCTATAGTCAAAAGATTTTTGTTCTTACTTTGCATTTTCGGTTCAGTTTATTCAAGTGAACGAAAATATCGGAAAAATATGCCAACTTCAATACCCATCCGTCATCTGCAAATAACTCCACATACTCTTGCCCTTCAACTGTTAAGAATGCATGTACCTCTTCTTTAAAAATTCCAGTTAACACTTTCCCTCATGACAACCACCAAACTTCTGTACGTAGCAGGAGTATAGTATGTTTAGATCCCATTTCCTGACAAAAAATGAAAAAAAGCCTCAATTTAATAAAGTTCGTGACTTTTACTACTTCTTCCAGCTCAACTTTTAGAGCAGAAGACAAAGATTTAGCAACAATGGCTTCGCAATGAATGAGACAATGACGTGTAAGAATTTAATTTGCGTACTTTAGCAAGAAATCCTTTTACTTGGCCTGTCATGGCTCCATCTATACAAACACTAAGATAATCCTTCCAATTTAATTCATTCTGGAGCTGATTAGTCAAATGAAACATTTCTTCACCAGTGGCTCACTTGGGTAGTTCTTAACAAAAAAAGAAATTTCTTGCAATTAAATCTTCATCAATGAACCGAAAATAGACAAGAAGTTGTGCATGACCGTTAACATCAATGGATTTGTCTATCTGAAGTGAGAACTTCTGGCTGCTGTTGACTTTCTCCTTCCTAATGTCTTCAATGTTACTGGACATGTCACTGAGTCGGCAACTGATTGTGTCAGCAGAGAGAGGTATTTTTGAAATTTAATCAATAGCTTTTGAGCCCAGGACTATTTTCACCATCTCTTTTCAAGCTGACAGTAACAACATTTCAGCTATTGTGTTTAGCTTTTTGGCCTCTATGATAAGTTCAGCTACTTTATAGCTAGCTTCCTATAGTTCTTATGAAACATGTACCAACGAAGTACAAATGTTGATTGTTTTTATTTTGTTGCAACAACCTACAAAAATAATTGACATCTTTGTTAGACAGAGAGAAATGTTTTGTTGAAAAATGTTGTTTCAATTTACTGGTAACCATAGCAGCATTACTGAGCTTTTCACCGTATACCACACAGTTGTCGATTAGGTATGTTTTATCACTACACCAAAAAGAACTGAAAGATAAATAATTGTCACTATGCTGTCAATTCACTAATTTTTTTTTTTTTTTCTGGCTTGATACTTTCACTACTTGGACTCGTGAACAGAACACTCCTTACAAGCAACTTGTCCATTTTTGAAAAAATAAATAAATAAATTTATTGATACAAAATTCTTGTTTTTGTAATTTGAAAATTTTCTTTTCACATTCTTTGATCTGGTTGTCTACAATTTCCCATTTTATATCTTCTATGGTGTTCCTAATTCCCTTGTTTTCTATAAGTAAAGGTATTTTAATTCTTTCAATAGGTCTTTCATAATTCTTAGTTTAGCTAGAAAGCATGATATTCTACCAAGACCTATTGAAAGAATTAAAATACCTTTACTTATAGAAAACAAGGGAATTAGGAACACCATAGAAGATATAAAATGGGAAATTGTAGACAACCAGATCAAAGAATGTGAAAAGAAAATTTTCAAATAAATAAATAAATAAATTACGTGTGCACCAAACACAATTTAACAAAACTTGACTGATGAGTTCTTGATAGAGTTCCGTGCTGTGATTGGTTAAAACATTTAATGTCATTTGAAAATGGCAGCTTTCATGAGAAGAAAAAAGCACGTGGGCAGAATTTTTTTCTTGAAGACCAAATTGCCAAGGCAAGAACCTTAGAAAGAAGTAAACATATTTAATATTATTTTCTGAATTTTTCATAGGAAAAAAATACTTCTAATTCATCATCGCAATCACAGGAGTCGGTTTCAATTGGAGCCAATGTCAGCCAATCGCAATCACATTTTCCTAACTACTATCAGAGCACAGCTGTGAAAAACTGAAATTATAAGATCCTTCAAAGGGAAGAAGGGGTGTCTTATTTAATCAGTGCATCAGCAGAGTGAAAAATACAAACACCATAACTGGGAGCAAATAAATAAAGCTTTACATTTAATTTATTACAATAAGTAAAAGTTCGCAGCACACCAGTTGCGGAACACTGACTTATCTTAACTTTCTCATTATTTGGAATTTTGCTAAGTCTAATAATTTTGTCTATTTTACCAGACGACCCCATCCCATATCATCGGACAACTAGACAAATGTTTGAGGGAAGCATCAACACTAGATGGAGTCTTAGAGTTCAGAAATGAGCATTTTTGGACTCTGTCCTTTGGAATTCTTGTAAGTTCTATTTTCTTTCTAATAAATAAGATCAAATTCTAATTTCAGGATAAATAGTCCAGAAAATTGAGTTAGAAGAACATTCAAAGTAAAAATAAATAAAAGCATGAATGAAAAATATTATTAAATAAGTAAATAGTAATAAAAAATATATTGCATGTGGAAACAGAACATTTTTAAATTTTAAAAGAAAGAATTTTAAAATAAAAATATTATTCTGGCGTAATTTTAATACCAAATTTTCATAACATTAGAAAAAAATTGCTTTTCAGGCAATTTAACATTAATAGGAAATTAGCAAAAATATATAATCATTTAAAAGTGTGTACGTTTAGAAAAGTTGCATTTTTTTTTTTTTTTACTTAAAAATATGACACAGAAAACTGCAGCAACTTAGAAATGAACTGAGTCTGTAGAAAGCATTTGCCTTTACTCAAGTTGTTAGGAAAAATCAATCATTATTTGTTGCAACCAATGACATCCTGACTTTAGAAAATCCTATTGAATAATGTCCAAACTATTATTTGAGGTGTTTTTATATATAAAAAATTAATAATTTACATATTTTTTACAGTAAATTTTATGATATTTTTTTT
>JAFIDM010012231.1:1210007-1234325 GCA_023159025.1 Thereuonema tuberculata | reverse complement strand
GTTCTCACATCTATGTTCGCTCCAGGACACAGCTTACATTTTGCTGAGAATATGTTACAGGGTGCTCGCAGTAGCCACGAAGATAGCTCTGGATCTTCGAGCCAATGATCTTGAAAGCGAGTTTTTCCATGTTTCCCCATTATGACAGAAAACTACCTGTAGGAAGAAAATAAGAATTACTTTCAGTGAAAATTATAAAATACCACATAACAAAAAAAAGTGGAAATACATCTGTACCAATAAAAAAAAATGATAAAAATTAACAATATTTAAATAAAATATAATAATAGGTATTTTTTTTAAGTGCGCAAAAATTATGGTTGGTAGAAAAACTGCCTTTTAAAGAACTTTTTAAATGTTTTTAACCGTTTTATTCATTTCCATTTTTTATTTAATTCTTTTTATTAATTTGTGCGACGGCAGTTTTTGTATCTTATATAAAATAGTAAAAAAAAAAAAACAACAAAATTACTTATATTTAAATAAAACATGGAAGAATAATTAACGATCAAAAATTATTCATTTCCCGCGGCTCGTAAAAGGCGGGTAGTATTAGTATGCTAAACAAACATGACTAAATTAAACATATAATAAAACAAAACAGGGCTCGCAACAGATATTCACTTTGTCCCTAGGTAAAAAAGGGACCTAAAATTAAACATATTCAATTGCAAATATGAAATTTTCAATGTACTAATTATATTTCAGTAGAGGTAATTATGCATATTTTGAATACCTTAATCCTGGTAAACATTTTAGAAGATTTGAATATAACATGAATGTTGTGCATGAAGATCACAAGTAATATATAGAATACAGTGATAACCAAAATGCTAGAATAAATGCCACGAAAATTTATTTGAAGAAACTAGATAGCAAAGAAACACCATAATTATCAGATTAAAACAGACATTACTTACCATAAAACTCCCTGAATATCTAATTTTAAGTAGAATTACTTTTCTGGAGGAAACTGATGTAAAGTGTATGTGAATTAAACTTTTCGATATGACTCTTGATTAAAATTTAGCATTTGATATAAATAATCATTTATTATTATTTTTCATGTAAAGAGGGTATCATATAAACTTGAAAAAGGTGAATAAATTATTGGTTAGCATATTAAAGAGAGTTGAAATTTTAAACATGACATTTTCAAACATTTTACTTTAATTTGTCTTCTGCAAATTTGAAAAAAAACTATTAATTTTTTAAAATATGAGATTTAAAAAAAATTTTACATTGAAAAAAATGTTCATTTTTAGTTTAAAAATTTATATTCTTTTTAAATCCCGAAGAAAAATTAAAAATAATATATTTCTGTTTAATTAAGAGAAAAAATTTTGAAATTCTGTTAATAATATTTTGAGTTATATCAATTTTAAATTACTCAATTTTTTTAAAAAAATTTAAAATTTAATTTTTTTTTATTAAAGTTTAAGAAAATTTTTGTGAGGTGTTTTTTGTGTAATCATTGCGTGATTAATCACCAAAAAAAAAAAAAAAAAAATTCAAATTTTTAACTTAATTAGTAAATTTTTTTATTATATGTTTAAGTCAATATTTAAAAATAATAAAGTTTTAATGTTTTTTATTCATTTTTTGAGTTTTTTTATTTTCTTTAGAGATTGTTTAAGCACTTAGTAAAAACTAATACAGTAGACTCCCGATTATCCGCAGAGTTGGGTGGCGCGGCAATCGCGGATAAGCCGAAATAGAACGAAAAATCAACAGAAAAATGCTTTTAACATGTTTTATTTACATTAAAGTGGTAGTACATACATTATAAACAATTACTTTATTTTAATTTACTTTATTTTCTTACTTTTTAACAAAAAAAAAAAAAAAAAAAAATAGGTTAATTGTCTTTGTTTTTTTGTGTCGAAACATGAAAACCCCTACTTTGACGTCGCTAAATCTGCCTCTTTTATTGTTTACCTTATTCTAGTTTTAAATTTTTTTTTCTTTTGTTAATTCCGTTATTTATTGTACAGTAAAAAAAAATGGAAATAGGAGAGGTCCGCGGATAATCGGGAGTTTACTCTATTTTACACAAAACGCACACACATTGTAACGCATATAAAGGAAACGACACACCCCCTCCCGCGAAAAAAAAATTATTTTTAAGAAATAAATATCAAATTTTTACCATGTAACACACTAGTAACTTTTTAAACATTTGGTTAATGGAAGAATAAAAAAATTTGGAAAGATGCAAAAGGATTGAGTATACACTGACAGTAAATAGTTTCAAATGATGGCGCGAATATGCAGTAGTATTACAGTGATTTCTGCCGCTTTCTAAGTTTTTTTTTCTTTCATTCTTATAATCTTCCGGGAAAATTACTTAAAAGAAGAAAACAACAGCGGGTGGGGATAGAAATCAGAAGATCCTCATGCTTGACTATTAGCAATTTTGTAGAAGAATACGAAAAAGCAGAGCCGTAACTAGCCCGTGGCCAACCGCCGTGGGCGCCGATTAAAAAAGGGAGCAAAAAAACGAAATATGTATTTGAATAATAAAATAAATAAAAAATATAATATCAATTAATAAATAACAAAAAAAAATGAAAATAAAAATGAAAATAGGAAAAAAACGGATCAAATTCGTCAAAAACGGACTTTTAGGGACTTTAGATTAAAAAAGGGACTTTTAGGGAAAAAAGGGACCTGTTGCGAGGCCTGACAAAATAATGAACCAGAAATAGTTACAATTGTAGAAACATGAAAGAATAATTAACGATCAAAAATTATTAATTTCGCGTATTTTAATTTTTTTCCGTTACGTTTTCCCGCGGCTCGTAAAAACACCCAGGCCCGCCCATTCAAAAGATAGGAAGAGAGAACACTGCATAACATTATATAAAAATAAAGATTGAGTAAATAAATGGGTACTTACTTTCTGAAATATGTTGGTAGTCGCTAGGCGGGAAATCGAAATCGAAGGCAGGAAATCTCCAATCTTCCAATCAGCGATACAAAGACGAACATACAAATGTGACTGACGCCAATGAAGACCACGTGCAAATGGAATGGAATGCCGGATGTGATGGTGTTGCTGCCACTCGCCACGTGATGCACAGTTGAGTAATGACTTGAGTAAAACACTTTTTCGATTTACTTTATTTTTATTTTTTTTTAAAGAAACATTCATAAAGGGACTTTTTCGATAATAAAAAGAGAAAATTTCCCGACGCAGACCGGAAATTCCAGAATTTCAAGCATAATTCCCGATTTTCCCGAAGTGCAAAAAATTCAAGTATATTTCCCGACTTTCCCGATTTTCCCGACCGCTGGACACCCTGTTACTAGTACATATAGTAGTTATACGGCCAGTTTTAAAGTTTGTGTAATTCTATACGCGGAGAAACATGGGAACCGAACTACTGGGAGAGAATTTGCTGCTTCGGAAGGACATGTGCGATATTGGCAGAAACAAAAAAAGTCCTTAATAAAGCCAAAAAGTTTTTGTCATGCGTTTTGAGGACCGAAAAGTGAAAATTTCCAGAACTGGAGAAAGACCTCTTGAACTATGTGCAAGAATTAAGAAACAATGGTAATGCCGTAAATCACGAAATGCTACAAATCCGCACAAGGGAAATCCCACGTACCATGGGCATTCCGCAAAAGCAACTTCAAAGTGAGCAGGGGATGGACCACATGCTTCATGAGCAGAAAAAAAAAAATGTCTCTGAGAAGACAAACAACATTAAGTCAGAAATTACCAGGAGATTACACTGACAAAGGGGTGGCCTGCCATCATCATATAATCAGAATATGCCAATGAAACAATTATGAATTATCACAGATAGGAAATGCCGACCAGATACCATTTTACTTTATTATGCCCAGTAACACAACAATAGAAGAAAAAGGGATTTCCAGTGTGCCGATAATAACATTGGGAGCTGAGAAGCAGCGGTGCACTGTAATGCTTGCTATTACTGCCGATGAAAAGAAACTGCCACCTTACATCATTTTCCAAAGGAAAACAATTCCAAAAGGGTTAAAGTTTCCGGCTGGTGTCCATGTTATGGTACAAGAAAAAGGGTGGATGGTTGGTGAATTAATGCTGAATTAGGTTGAAAAAGTGTGGAAACGACAACCTGGAGCATTACTTCGCAAATGGTCGCTCCTTGTGCTAAAACAGTTTCCGTGGCCATCTTATTCAAGATGTTAAGTCCAGCCTTCGGGATTCAAAGACTGATTTGGCCGTGATTCCTGGTGGGTTGACATCTTTATTGCAGCTTCTTGATGTATCGGTGGACAAGTCGTTTCAGAACTAAATATGCCAGTATTATTCTCAGTGGATAGCAGGCAACGAGCATGATTATACGCCCAGTGGGAACATCAAAAGGTCTACGTTGGACAAGATGTGCGAGTGGATCTTATGTGCCTGGAAGTCAATTTCTCCTGAAATTGTTGTCAAAAGTTTTTTAAAAACGGCATATCTAATGCACTCGATGGCTCCGAGGACGATGTCTGTTTTGCCGATTGGTTTGCCACTACTACTGATGACGAAACAACGGAGACTGAGACCAGTGACGATGATTGCTAGGTAAGAGTTCACTTGGTAGATCCATAATGCTTTTAAAATAACAAACATACGGTATTAATGAATACGTAAATTACAGCAAAACCTAATTTTAATGTAGGCCTATTCTTATTCATTTCAGGGTATCAAATATGGCGATTTTGCCGAAGTTACTTTAGATATGCTAATATTTTGAAATGTATAAAGGAATGTAGCCCAGTATTAAAATAAAGTGCATTACTTCTATTTTTTGTGTATGATTTTTTTTTTATTTCTCGCATAATTTACACACCCGTATTTCAAAAAGATTTTTCCTCCAAAAAAGTGCAAAAAATACGCGAGTAAATACGGTATTAGTGCTCACCTAGAACATGATATGGTATTAGTGCACACATTCCAGTCCCAGTTGCTGCTTCATATAAAAAAACTTCTTCCTGGCTTGGAAAAAGTTACATACTTCTCAAATGGAGCAGCAAGCCAATATAAAAACAAAAAGTATTTCATTAATCTCTGCTTTCACAAGAGATTTCGAGATTGATGGAGAATGGAACTTCTTTGATCGTCACACGGGAAAATGCTTGCGATGGTGTCGGTGGAACTACCAAGAGGAAGGTGACAAAGATGAACTACCAAGAGGAAGGTCTCAAAGAACTGTCACTAATCAAAGGAAGAGTTTTTTCATATGAAATCTTACTCCTGAAAATATGTATCTGCATTGCTCACAAAAAATACAGGGAATCGCAATGAATATATATATATATACATTGAATAAAGAAATATACGTGTAATCGCAAAGCAAGAAAAGTGGTCAACTGCCACGACAATCTGTAGGTTGTTGTTTGTCAACAGGAGGGGGCCAAGGCTAAAGGGTTGTTCGGGCAACGGGAGTGGCTGAAGGAGTCCTGGCGGCGGCTTTTTGGCACTGACAGCACCTTAGAACACAACGGCGAGTCGTCTTATACTGTCCAGGCCAGAGTAATTTGGGCGGATCTGGCCTTAGGGCTTGGCTAGGCCTAGGTGTCCGCAGATGAGGTCCTCGTGGCATGACTCGGCAATGCGGCGTCGCAGAGGTTGTGGTATGACGAGTAGCCAATGCCAGGATGTGGGGTCGAAGCTCTCTTTGAAAAGCACGCGTCTACCAATGCGTAGCCCTTTTTTGTGCAGCCGTGTGGATGCACTGACTTCGGTAATAATTCTGCGGAGTTTTGGGTCCTTGTTTAGCTCAACAGCCATGTCTAGTTGTTCTGTTATTATGTTGATTGCTGCATTGTTTTGGGTGGTCTCATTCGATAGGAGGTGTGACAAACATTCCACGTCAAGGTGTTTGCGGCCCATTTTGTAGACTGTGATATCGTGCCCCTGCAGCCGAAGCGCCCATCTTGAGAGGCTTCCGCTGGGATCTTTAAGGTTCGTGAGCCAGCAGAGGGTGTGGTGGTCAGAGACTACAGTGAATAGGTGGCCATAGAGATAGGGTGGAAACTTGTTTGTGGCCCAAAGAGCCAGATATTCCAGATAGGTCATTGCATAATTCCTCTCAGCTTTTGATAAATTATGGTTTGCATACGCTATTACCTTACTTTTGGCTTCCCTGGTTCTGAACAAGTACCGCTCCAATAGCATAAGCACTGGCGTTTGTGTGTATTTCGGTGTGCACCTCGTCCTGAAGATGGCAAAGCAATGGTGCCGTGGTAAGGCAAGTTTTGAGTGCGTCAAAGGCAGTCTGCTCCTTATCTATCCATTGGAAGTCATTGGTGTTGTTCATAATGGAGGTGAGTAGGTGAGCAATTCGTGCGAAGTTTGGAATGAATCGACGGTAGTATGAGCAGAGGCCATGGAAAATTCGGACTTGTTTGCTTATCTTCGGGGTGGGGAATTTGTGTACATCATCCGTTTTGACAGGATCGGGGAGTAAACCTTCCTGTGTGATGATGTGGCCCAGGATCCTGATGGCTTGTGCAGCGAAGGAGCATTTACTCGGGTTCAGCCGGAGCTCGGCGGCTGAAAGGCAGTTAAGGATGGCGTTGAGACGTTGCTGATGTTCGTTAAACGTGCGGCCAAAGATGACAACATTGTCCAGATAACAAACAGATTGACCCTCTGAGGCCACGGAGAATGTTGTCCATCAGGCTCTCGAATGTGGCTGATGCATTGCAGAGTCCGAACGGCATAACATTGAACTTGTACAGGCCGTCCGATGTCGAGAAGGCCGTTTTTTTCTTGGTCCTCAGGAAAGATGGAACTTGCCAGTAGCCGGTTTTCAGGTCTAGGGAGGAGAAGAAACTGGAGCCGCACAGGGTATCAAAGGCGTCGTCTATGCATGGTAGTGGATAGCTGTCCTTCTTAGTAATGGCGTTGAGGCGGTGGTAATCCACGCAGAAATGCCATGATCTATCTTTTTTTCGGACGAGAACGACAGTTGCTGCACCAGAGAATGGTATTGGTTCTCGGTAGGGATGGACGGGATTTTTTTTTCCCTTCCAAAAATCGGGACGGGATTGTCCTTCCTTCAGTAAATGGAGAATAGTTGTTTGGGTTTTGAAACTTGATATGGATGACAATAATAATAACAAACAAAAACATTTTTTGCGCAGTTGGTACTTACCTCGATAAACAAATAGTCTCTATTGTCTGTCGCTAGTCGAAATACGAAGGCCGACGTCTGTTGTTTATTGGTTTCAGAAGAAATCCCAATATATCGGGTCCTGTCCATCCCTAGTTCTCGATAACGTAAGGCGAGGGAGGTTCTGGGCATCTGCGTTTGGGCATCGTCAAAGGGTTGGGTCTGATCGTCTAGAGCGGCGAATTTATTGACAGAGTTCGTCATGGTGTGTCCGTGGTTCGATGGGTCTTTGGCACCAATGATATATGATCAAAATGACAAGAGACTAATGCCGTGGTTTAGTCTAAGGCACACACACTTTATTTACATTCATTTACAGGGTATATATACAGATCGTACTGGATTCAGAGAATCAAAGATAGAGCTCTCTTTCTGATCCATCACTCGAAGAGAGCTAGAGGCGACGCTCTCTGTCGGTCTGCCACTTGGTGAGAGGATTCGACGCACAGCCGATTGGCCTCCTGATTCAGCCAATCACAGGGCATTTTAACTGACCAATCGGGAAGGCTTTTCGACTTTGCATCAATATATTGAAACTTTTTTGACTTATGCATATTTGTTTAGGATGGATGCCGATTTAGAATTTTGTGGGCATGGCAACTTAAAAAGTAATGCACTAGCTATATCAACTTGAATGATTTTCATTGTGTGTTACTGAAAAGACCTGATTCGATTTTAGTAATTGCAGAGTCATTTTATGGACCTGAAATTTACATAACAGCTGAACAGCTTTGATCAATAACTTACTAACCTAATAAACAAGTTCATGTTCTGTAAAGTGTAGGTATCATATTTAAGTGTTAAGAAATTTGATTTCAGTTTGACAAATTTAATTAAAGGTTATACAATTATTTCAATTGGCAAACCAATTCTTTGTAGGCTCCTACCTAAATTATAAATTTCAAAATTACTTAAAGTTTGGGGAAAGTATTGAAATGATAGCATTGCTGTCTATTAAATTATATTTTCTTACAGAAAAAAAAAAAAAAAAGCTACTTTAGAAATCTAAATGATGCGTTAATTTAATTTCATACCTATATCATCTGTTAAACTTCTCCAGTTGTTTTTGAATTTGCAACCTATGAAAAAATTAATAATAATAAAAAAATTAACAACAAAAAAAAAGGAGCAGAGAAGGAAGAAGAAAATAACTCACAATTAAGTTTTTCATGAAAGAAAACAATTTTTCAATATATTACTCTGCCATGTATGTTGTTTGTTGGTTTTGTGATGAAAGATGATGCATGGGAAGATAGAACATTTGTGTAGGCGATTTGGAGATGTTTTAGATTTGGTTAATCTATTGATTAGAATAGATATTTAAATTAATATGTTCACAAGGGTTGTGTTGCCAGGTTCATAATAAGCATATGAATAAGTTTTTCACTATTTATAGAAAATTCAAAAATTCTCTCGACTCCATCCAATAACCAAGACATGCACCCCTGGAACATGAATCCACAGTCATCCTTTTTTAATTCAAAACCTTTTCTCATAAGAGAAACACAGTTGACTTCATTCTTAGAAGAGATCTCTGTCTCTTTTCTACTCTCAATGCTTCCAACTCAAACTCAATATCATTATCAGATCCTATACAATTATTTTATCGACCTCATTCAAAAGCAGCTCTGCCACATCAATCACTATGCATGCAATCATCCTAGATATTTAACTACATCACCTTATCCCACTGCCATCAAGCAGTGTAGGATAATTTGGTCCCCACAACATGCATAAAAAACTCACAGTTCTGGCACCTTCAAAATTATTCATTGGATTCCTACCAGCAACATCTTTCAGGATACATCAGTCAAACAAACAGGTCAAATAATATTAATTTATTTATTTATCCACCAGCATCAATAAAAGAAAAGTTTTCAAAAACGAGCTCTAATCACTCAGGCCATGAATGAAACATCTGCATTTCATCTCAAACATTTCACCATACCTGTAATTATTGGCTCCTTATCTATCATTGAAGTTCACCATTACCTTCATGTTAACTACATATTGTTCTCTCATCTGTTGTGCTTATCCTGCTACTCTCCCGAAGATGAGATTCAAATAGAATCCTAGAGACATTGGGACCTCTTATCCATTGTGAGGAAGTACGCCATTTTTTTTCCTTTATTTTTTTACATTACATTAAAAGAGAAAAGCTCAACATATTTTTTTGTTAACTTAGTATTGTAGTAACACAGAATGAAAAGCTTTCAAAATAAAGAACCTACATATTATTAAGCACATTTCATGAAACAGTACAAACTCCATTTTCGTCTCTACAAGTCGTGGTGAAGGAAAAAATATTAATAAGATAAAAACATTTTATAGATAAAATGAAGAATATCCTTCTATTGAACAACATACAAAAGAGCACTAAAATAAGAAAATAAAGAACAAGAATGGTACTGCTAAAAGCAAGTGAAAACATTGTATAAAGCTTACAAAAATCATCAGCAAGAAATTATAAAAAGGTAGAAGGCCACATAGATGAATGGATTTTAAAACCAATGAAACTGGTAAAAGATGATTTAAAAGCAAGGAAATCTGGAATTAAGAGAGAGGATTATGTTGATTAAAAGCAGGACATTTATCTAAAATATGATGAATGGTTAAAACAAAGTAGGATGTAAAACAAATGGGAAGCTGAACGTTATGCAGTAAATATCAGTGTTAGACTGATACGTCCAATTTCAAGACGAACCCTAAGAACATTCTCCCTTTGAGTTCACACATTCTATTTTAGGAGAACATAAAACATAAAAACTTCATGTTCTTAAACATGAAGTTATTATGAAGCTATCCAACTGTTGTTCAGATAAAGCAAATTATTTTTAACAAATTTATTAGTCCAGTCGACAGGTAGTTTTAGGTGGAAAAAGGTCGGAAGTTAATGAAACTTTGGGATGTTGTTCAGGGACGGTTAATTAACATTTTCTCAAGTTTTTGACCTCGAGGACCCTGTGCGAAAAGGGGGGGAGGAAACTGCCAAAATTTCGACCTTTCTCCGGTTGTTCCTCAATAACTTTTTTCCCTTACGTCCTACGGCAAAAGTATCCCTATACTATTTTGTAGAGCGTTAAATTTCCTACAATTTTCACAATTCAAACATGTTTGTATGTTAAATCGTTATCAAGATATGGCGCTTCGAAAAAAATGTCATTTTTCAAAATTCACAAAAAAATGCCCAAAAATGCAGAATTTTACCTTATTTCTTCTGTTATACCCGAATTATGATGAAATGTTGTTGTAATTATGGTTCCTGGTTACAATCACTAACTTTGGACATCCCCCAACCCCACCCCCGCTCCCCCCTTTCCCCACCCAACCCCAATTCACAAAAGCTAATTTTCTTCTCTGATGGAAGCCAACCATATTCACATAATGTTGTTATTGATATTAGTAACTTTTCGGATCGATACCCCCTCCCCCCCTTCAACTACAAAATTATCCCAGGGTATGTTTAAAAAAAAATGTAGTCCTTTCGTGGAAAAAATTAATGAAATTAACAATATTAAGGTATTCACAAGGCATACATTATATTGAGGAATAGAGATATTATTATTGAAAGGTACTCATATATACATTTACATATCATAGTAGGTACTCATTTGTACTCATTACAGTTCATGTCGGGATTTCTTAGCCGTTGATTCTGCTTCTAACAACTCGTCGTCCTCCTGAGCGTTCAAGCTGTCAATGACGTCCTCGCCGTCATCGTATTCATCTACTATGTCTGGTGAGTCCTCCTCGTTCAAATTATTTGCGGGGGCGTTTTCGCAGGAGTGGCCTGTGCAGTGCTTGCACATTGCTGAGCACCGGAGACCTGCTTTCTTGCAGCTGCACGCTCCGGTGCTACAGCCTTTGCTGCACTTGCAGGAAACAATCTGGAGGATGTGATCCAGTGCAGCATTTCTGGTTGTGGGGATTGGTAGTACCCCTCGCGTGGTTAGGCTCCAGCCCCAAACTGATGGGAGAAGTTCATTGCCTAACCACGCCTGTACTTGCTGGTAAGTGCAGAGGGAGTGGTACTTGGCAGCGTCCCTTGTTGGTGGTAAGCGGGCTAGTTGCAATTTAGCCTTCGTCACTGATCGTGTGAATAATCGGTACCGCAGGTCGTCGAGATTGTCATTGTTAATGTCGCCTCCATAAACTGCTACCAGGAACTATTCTCCAGCGTCGCTGATCTGCCGAGGAGTAGCGTTTGATGTGAGAAACGGAGCCACTGATGCAAAGAGGGAAGTATTCTTCATGTAGGTGCTGCAAATTTTGTTCTTCCCCAATCCATACGGTGCTGACGTGGTATCACAACCACTCACTGCGTGGAGGAAAAGTATGTCCTTGGGGGGAAAGGAGCAGGAACTTGGCGAGTAGAGGACACTGGGACCACTGCCTTTTCCACTTTTCTGAAGATAGATGTTCTTTGTGGACATACCTAATGCTGTCAACAGAATAAGTATGTTCACATCTTCAGCAGTAATGATGACGCTGTCGAATTCGCTGGCCTTGGATATGGCAGTGTTGACGATCATCACGTCGGCGTCCTCATATGCCTGCTTCACTTCGATGCTAGCATCCGCCATTCGTGTCATCAACATCGAAATGAATGCGCTCTTATTGTGATCGTTTGCCAAGAACTTTTCTTGTGCTATGGTCACCATGGTAGATGAGGAGAACACGACTTTGATTGCTAATTGTAAGGCAGAACGGCGAGCTCGTTCTGCGGCTTTGGTGCTTTGATAGCCGGCGTTAGTGGGTTATCCATCAAAATACAACAATCACATTGCTACCAAAGTGTCTCTGCACGTAGTTGATGTACGTAGAGCACAGTATCTCGAATGTGATCGTGGGAGTTTTGTTCCACACCACTTTATGTAACAGGTATCCACCATCAATCACGTTATTTTTCCTGTTGCCAAGGTTGACTTCCTCTATGGGAGTGAAGAGTGAGTACATTGCAGACTTTGTTCCCTTGCGCATAACTCCTCATTGAAGAGTGACATCGGGAAGGGTGGAGTTCAAACTTGAAGAGTTCTTTCAGATCTGCTTCAGATTTTTTGTCTATGCAGACACGCTGGAAGAGAGTGAGAGGATCGACAGTGAATTTTTTACCAGCAATTTTCAACGAGCAGGCAGCGGAAGCGAGAGTCACGACCTTATCCTTCCGTTTCAGTTTCAATTCTTCAAAATTTCCCCCCACCATTTTCTTCATGCATTATATGCCTATTTCTCGTGCTAAGTGACAGTTCACTTCGCCATGACCAATTATTCCTGTGCTCAGAGAAACTATCGCCTCGATGTGAAGGAATGGGGGGTGTTCAATGAACCATGCGCGCAGTTTCCCAATGTCCGTGTTGTCTCTCACTACTCGGGTTGGTCTCATGTCCACATGCTGTTCAGATGTCTCTGAGCGTACATCAGCGAACAATTCTATTTGTTCACAAATGCTTTGAAGTCACAGCATGCCCAATGTCCATCTAGCAAGCACAGAATCACTTACACCACGTCTACAAGTGAGTCCTCCATAGCTTTTCATAGGAATTGTGAAAATTATAGTAAGTAAGTCGACAATGTAATATTGTGGTAGTGTGAAACAGGGGTGTCGGAAGCCTTACTTACATACCATAGATACCTATGACCCAGCAGCCCTGGGATAATTTTGTAGTTGAAGGGGGGGGGGGGTATCGATCCGAAAAGTTACTAATATCAATAACAACATGATGTGAATATGGTTGGCTTCCATCAGAGAAGAAAATTAGCTTTTGTGAATTGGAGTTGGGGGGGATGTCCAAAGTTTGTGATTGTAACCAGGAACCATAATTACAACAACATTTCATCATAACAGAAGAAATAAGGTGAAATTCTGCATTTTTGTGAATTTTTTTTGTGAATTTTGAAAAATGACATTTTTTTCGAAGCGCCATATCTCGATAATGATTTAACATACAAACATGTTTGAATAGTGAAAATTGTAGGAAATTTAACGCTCTACAAAATAGTATAGGGATGCTTTTGTCGTAGGACGTAAGGTAAAAAAGTTATTGAGGAACAACCGGAGAAAGGTCGAAATTTTGGCAGTTTCCCCCCCCCCCTTTTCGCACAGGGTCCTCGAGGTCAAAAACTTGAGAAAATGTTAATTAACCGTCCCTGAACAACATCCCAAAGTTTCATTAACTTCCGACCTTTTTCCACCTAACCCCACTTTTTCCTACCTGTCGACTGGACTATATTAGAACAAGATGAATTCCTAAATTTTTTATCAAAAAACTAATCAACTTTCTTCCTCCCTCACAGTGAAACTTTGCATTGCTTTAGAATTATATACTTATAGACCTTTGAACTGCTCGCAAAAGATATTGCAAATCCATGATGTTAAAACAACATTTCATTCCTGATTTTTAAATCATTAACTCCTTATGAGATGGCAAAGAATTATTTTTTTTTTGCTATTAAACTATGGTAATAACGAATGTTAAGTAAAGTACTATTGTTTATTACTAGTAGGACCCTAGGTTGCCTGATGCTTAGGAGACAAAGAAATAAGAACAAACATACAAATAACGTCTATACTGTTTGGATATAGATAGATAGATATTATTCTATACCTGTAACTAATCAGCTAACAATTATTTACTTACAATGTATGAAATTATGTAAATCAAAAAATAAAAATTGAATTGTAATACAACTGCAAGAAAATATTGCAAGAAATGTCGCCAGAAACAGACAATTTCAAAAAATTTCCATAGTTGATACCCATTGGTATGAAAAAAAATCTTAATTTTCCTATTCGCTAGGGGGAAGATGATTTACACCTTTTAAAGTACAATTATGTCCTCTAAAAACTCAGAAAATGGCATCAAAATTAAATGAATGTTATAAGCATAGTTTTTATGAATGGACCGTTTAAGTGTGTTGTCACTAACTACGTCACAGTTCAAAGTGGCTGTTGCTAGGCACAGTTGCGATGGTATTTAGCATTGAAATTAGTTATGACCAAGCAGGTGTTTATCTTGGTTTTTCTTTGAGAAAGGACCCAAAAAATAATAATAAATTATCTGAACATATTTTTAAGACTTCAAGAAAGCCCACCTTAGGGTTTTTTTTCCTCCCTTATTTTGAGAATTTTAGGAGAAATATAAAGACAAAAAAAGCTGTATTTATGCGTAACTTTGAAGTTCGGACTGCCATAGATGCAATGTCGGGAGCTTGTGATTGGTTAACACAAAAGCCACTCTCCAATAGCAAAAGACCGATCTGACGTAAGGAAACTCATTTCAGAAGTAGGATTGTAGAAGAATAAATAATTTTATATTCACCAATTATATTTAATTATAAAATTATTTATTCTTCTACAATCCTATATCTGAAAAGAGTTTCAGTGTTTCAGATCGGTCCTTTGCTATTGGAGAGTGGCTTTGAGAAGCTCTCAATTGCACCAATCAGAAGTTCTCGCTATTGGGTGATAGGTAATTTATGGCAGTCTGAACCTCAAAAATATACATAAATACAGCTTTTTTTTTTTTTTGTCTTAATATTTCTCCTAAAATTCACAAAAATAAGGGGAAAAAACCCAAAGGTGGGCTTTCTTGAAAGTCTTAAAAATGCGTTCTGAAAATTTTTCATTATTTTTTTTTTGGTCTTTTCTCAAAGACAAACACCTGCTTGGTTGTAACTAATTTCAATGCTAAAACCTCAACAACAGCCTCTTTAAACTGTAACATAGGTTGTGACAACACCACTTAAATGGTCCATTGTAAAGCGCAGTAAAGAAAACGATGCAGCGAAATTGTGTTTGTTTACAGTTCTCAAAAGCGCTTTTGTCTAATTCGTGGCAGTACCCTGAATTTTTTAATTTATTTTTTTTCTTCATGCATTCAAATTGTTTTAGTAGTTTTAAATTTTAATCAGGGCCCCCATAAGGTCCTGAGGAACCAGGGTCCGGGTTGAAGTCTTAACTGGAAAAAAAAATTATTTGAATTAGCTTATCACTTCTAGACTTTTTTAAGTCTGCATTTTATATACACTACTTTTCTGTTTTAACAGTCTACACTGAGCTATTGTGCATTATAATGTTTGCATAGAGCAAATTATTTTTTAAACTTTTTTCTAAACTTTATTTCTAAAGCTGGAAAAGTAAATGTTGGAATGTCACGGTTATATTTTTTGAAGCTCCGAAGGAGTTTATTATTTTATTAGGATGTTTTTTATAAACTTTATTATAAAATTATACAAATTCATTAGTCATCTATAATTACGTAAATTTAGATTCATTTCTTTATCTAAAAATTATTATTCCTTTTTTTTATCTTATGAAAATTTATTTGTAATAGATTTTAGTGAATCTAAAAAAACATAGCTCAGCCTGATTGTATTAATGTTTACACAATAACTAAGCATTCTTGTTTATTTGTTTATATATATATGTAGCCTCTATATTTAAGTTTTTTTTAAGGACACTTTATTTCGATGGTTTTTGGTTTTCTTTTTATATATCGTGAAACTCCAAAGGAGTTTATTATTTTAGTAGTGTACCGTATATGCTCCAATAGAGGCCCCCGGCATTTATTTACAAAACTAGCCTCGGCTCTCGGCGCTTAATAGAGACCGGCCATTATTAACAAAAACCTTCAGAACGCAATATTTTTACACATAAATACCGGCTAATATTACAAAAAGCTATTTTATTTGAATTTCACATGCTACATAAGACTGTTAAAGATGAATGGCAATGTCTTTCTGTACCTTTCGCTTATATTCGTCGTCCGAATCCGCAATGACGGAAATTTCTTTCGCGTAGGCCCTATTTTACCACGCGAATCTTAAAGGCAATGTCAAATGACCGTTTCGGTGGCATTTTGTAAGGCAATGTACCGTAAGGTATTACGCACAACTATAAAGATACGGACGCATACACTAGTACCGGTAGGTAAATATCAAAGACCCGGCTACTATTAGAGTCCGGCTACTATTTGGCCGTGTCCCCTCTGCAGCCCGGCGCTTATTAGAGACCGGCGACAATAAGAGCCTCGGCGTTTATTGAAGCATATACGGTATTTATTTTCTTTATATACATTTCATTTGATAAATTGATAAAGGGTTCTATATATATTAAAAAATGTTTCTACCAGGGGATTGAAATGGGGAAACTACAGGAAAGAAGCAGTTTTAGGATTAAGGACTAAGGAATAGGACTTCTGTTGACCTTGATCCTAGGGATAATTTGCTTTGTTCTCATAGTTAAGATTTTTGTTATAAGGTGGCATAGGTTTTGTAAATCTGTGGGTGTAATTTTTTTTTTAACCAATGGGAAAAGAGAATAGTGGAATGTCCAGTGTTGTGGAGGGAAATTGAAAAAGGTGGGTTAGCTAACTTGGTCTGCAATGAGGAAGGAAGGAGCATGTAAAAGGGAGAGAGGCAAGGACTGAAAGATAGGAGAAAGGACAGGTATGACAATGTGAAGAGAAGACAAATACGTGAATCTTTAAGTAGTGTAAATGTCTGATTAGTAGATTTTACTATGCATCTATCTGCAGAGAGGAGTATAGAATATATCTGACAAGACTACAGTATATTTAGATTCACAGTAGCTATAACATTTTAAATTAGAGCTAACATTAATGTGAAAATCTGATTTAATTTATTTCTCCTATTGGTCTTCCAATGAACATATTGGTGGGTAGAGATATCTTGTGAGTACAATTTTAATGTTTAGAAATTCCTTCCATAACAGTGGATATTACAGCTATATTTCATTATAGAAATAACATAATCCTATTCTCATTTGATACTCCTAGACATAGATATACATATATGAATTACATTGCTGTCGTACAATAGAACTAAATTATTATACATTGAAATCTCTTGAATAGTATTGTATTTGTCCTGTGAAATTAAGTTACAGTAGAACCTCGATTAACCGAAGTGGTCCGTCGGTAAATCGAAAATTCCGGATAAAAGAGAGCACATGGCCGTCAGGAGACCGCAAAAATTTTAACACTAGGTTTTAAACATGTTTTTGTTGTTGTTGTTAGGTTCCATCAAGTCGTCTACGACTTCTGGTGACCTCATGCACTAAGGCTCTCCAAACAGATCTATCATTTGCTGCATATCGTAGTTGTTGCAAAGAATTCCCGGTAGCTTCCTTTATATCTTCCAACCATCTTCTTCGTTGTCTTCCTCTTCTTCTCTTCCCCTCTGCCTTCCCAAGCATGATTATCTTTTCAATGGAATTATCCGCTCTCATAATGTGGCCAAAATAAGATAGTTTTTGCCTTAAAATCAATGCTTCCAACGAATAGATTGGTTGAATCTGATCTAAAACCCATTTGTTAGTCTTCCTTGCAGTCCATGGTACTCTCAGAAGTCTTCTCCAGCACCAGAGTTCAAAGGAGTCGATTTTCTTTCTTTCCCTCTTTCGCATTGTCCAACTCTCATAACCGTACATCATCAGGGGAAAAAACCATTGCTTTCACAATCCTAATCTTGATAGATTTAGAGATGTCTCTGTTTTTCATTATTTTCTCCAGGTTCGACATTGCTCGCCGGCCCAACAAGATTCTTTTCCCTATATCTTCTGTGCATCCTCCATCCTCATCCAGTCTTGATCCCAGAAAATCAAAGTGTGAGACTTTCTCTATCACCTCATCTCCGATTTTTAGCACTCCTATTTTTCCTGTTGTCATGATCTTCGTTTTCTTAATGTTCAATCTAAGTCCAAATTTTAAGCTTTCATCTTTTACAATGCCTAGAAGAAATTCTATGTCTTTTTCATTTTCTGCCAACAGGGTGGTATCATCTGCATATCTTAAGTTGTTAATCTTAATTCCTCCAATCTTCACACCAGCCCTTGATTCCTCTAGTCCCGCTCTTCTCATAATGTGTTCGCTGTACAGGTTGAACAAGTATGGTGAAAGGATGCATCCCTGTCTCACTCCCTTTCCAATGTCAAACCACTCTGTATCACCAGACTCAGTCCTTACTGTAGCCTCTTGCTCTCTATACAGTTCTCTTAATAGTCGTATCAGATGCTCTGGAATCCCCATAGATCTCAATCCAATCCATAGTCTTTCGTGGTCAACACAATCGAACGCTTTGCTGTAATCAATAAAGCATAGATAAATATCCTTTTGAAATTCCCTTGATTTCTCCATAATCCATAGCATGTTTGCAATCTGATCCCTCGAGCCTCTTTCCCTTTCTAAAACCTGCGTGTTCTCTTGGCATTTCTCTCTCCATGTAATATTCAAGTCTTTTTTGTAGTATTTTAAGCATGACTTTACTGGCATGCGGGATCAATGCAATTGTGCGGTTGTTGGAACACTCTCTAGCATCTCCTTTTTTTGGTATTGGAATGTATACCGATCTTTTCCAATCTTTAGGCCATAAGATCTTCTTCCATACTTGTCGACAGACTTCTCCTAGTACTCTAGTAGCTTCTTCTCCCGCCTCCCTGATCAGTTCTAATGGTATTCCATCAGTACCCGGTGCTTTCCCTTTTTGTAGTTCTTTTATTGCCCATCTTACCTCAGAGTCCATTATCATTGGTTCTTCGCTAAACTCTTTTTCAATAAATATTTCTTTTTGATTTGAATCCCTTTTGTATAGGTCTTCAGTATATTCCATCCATCTCTTCTTGATCTCAATGCCCTCTGTAAGATCTTTTCCTGTTTTGCTTTTCACTATTCCTAATCTAGGCGTGAATTTCCCAGTAATATCTCTAATCTTTTTAAAAAGATCTCTTGTCCTCCCTTTACAGTTATCATCTTCTATTCTCTGACATTCCAGATTGATAAAGAGTTCCTTATCTTTTCTTGCTTGTCTTTGAAATTCCGCATTTAATTGTCTAACTCCTTGCAAATTGCCCTTGGATTTTTCCTCTCTTCTTTTCTCAGCTATTTTAATTGCTTTATCAGAGAGCCATTTTGTCTTCCTTTTCTTTTTACTTTTTGGTATTAAATTATCGGCTTCCTCAGTAATGATATCTCTCATTTCGCACCTTAAATCATCAGGACTTCTTTCATCAGTAATTAAAACTTTGAATCGTTCTTCAACTTTCAATGTGAAAGTTTTTGGGATTTTTTCCAGATCATATCTCTTTATTGCACTATATCTGCGGACCTTTTTAAGTTTAATTCGGATTCTTGCCGTTAATAATTCATGATCACTTCCGCAGTCTGCTCCTGGTAGTGTTTTTGCTGAAAGGACTGCACTTTTCCACCGTCTTTTACACATAATGTAGTCTATTTGATTACGATGAAGACCATTGGGCGTTGTCCATGTATAGAGTCTTCTTTTATGTTGTTTAAACCAAGTGTTTGCAATCCACAGTGAATTGTCTTCGCAAAATTGTATTAGTCTTGCTCCTGCATCATTACGACTTCCTAAACCAAATCTTCCTGTTATACCATCTGTTTCCATCTCTCCAACTACTGAATTCCAGTCGCCCAAAATAAATAAAACATCTCTTTTTGGGGTATCATCTATTACTTTCTGCAGATTATCATAAAATTCCTCAACATCCTCCTCTTCAGCAGCTGATGTAGGTGCATAAATTTGTATTATTGTGAAATTAAGTGGTTTTCCTTGTATTCTTAGACATATTATTCTATCATTAACTGGATTGTATCCAATAACACAATTGGCTATGTTCTCCTTAATGATTATTGCTACTCCGTGTCTTCTTATTTTATCATTGCCAGAGTAGAAAACCTTGTAATCATCTGATTGAAAGTGCCCCTTTCCGATCCACTTGAGCTCACTTATTCCCAAAATTTCCAATTTGGTTCTTTCCATTTCACTTTTCACAATATCCAGTTTTCCCTGATTCATGCTTCTTACATTCCACGTTCCAATATTGTGTTTTTCTGTAAAGCAGGCAACTGATTCTTTCATCCTGTTTGCATCGGTGGCTGAACTCCCTTCCGGCTTTGATCCAGCAACGTCATTTTTGTATCCAGATCTACTCAAAAACAGTTGTCGCTCCTTCCCTGTAGTTAGTAGTGTACTTTCAGACCAGGGGGTCTCATCTTCCAGCACCATAGCTTGATAATCTAATGGTAACTTGTACATGAGGTTTTCTTGGAATATAGTGAGGTAGTTTTCCATTGATTTCCTCACATGCAGTAACTCCATCTAACTCGGAGTTGTGTGTGCCACCGTTGGACTTGTTAGTCTCTTCCGCCGCCACACTTGGATTGATGACCTGCATATTCACCACTCAGCTCAAGAGACATTTGAGCCCCCCATCTCTCATTAGCGAGTCCCACTGGGGTTAGAACCCAATCTTCGTCCAAGTTACTCAGGCCCAGGACCCACCGCGTGGAGGTGAGAGTGGAGTTGAGAAGGAGAGGCTATGTGTCCCGGTTGGGATCATATATTGCGCGTCACTTCCCCACTGAATCCCTTTAAACATGTACACTTATACCAAATAACTAAATTTGATGATTTTAATTATATTACTATAATTATAAACAATAAATTTGTTCAATAGATGTCACACAAGTCAGAAAATAAAATGTAAATCTTTATATGACACATGATATATACTTTACATCGGCTTAAATGGAAGTTTGCTCTGCCGTAAGCATGACTGACGTAGTTTAGCCGCTCTGTCCCGAAGTTGTTTCAGTAGCATAAGTTCTGTAGAATCAGAGTCAGTCTGTTGCTTCAACCATATTAGACCTTTAGCAAAACATTCAAAAGCATCGGAGTTGCTCATTTTAGAAGTTTTGATCACCTCATCTTCATTTCGCTGTTATCATCATCCCTATTGTATTTTTGTTTAGTGGGCATAAATGAATGTTCGACATTTCAGTAAAGCCAACGCTTCTGAATCGGACATAAAGTAGCCAATAGAAAGGCAGAAGACAGATGGTCTTGAAGACGAATGGGTTTCCAGCAAAGGGCGGCAATAGAATGGAATAATAAGATAGATAGAATATATAAGATATAGGCATGTCGGCACTGCCTACAGTATGAATAGCTGGCTGCCGAAGGTGACCTTGAAGTGATATTGTTTATTTACCAAAAAAAAACTTTAAGGAAACCGACGTCGGTTAAACGAGGTTCCGCTTAAAAGAGTTTCAGATAATCGAGGTTCTACTGTATACATTTTTCCACAGGAAATAAATTGTTTTTGTTATTCAAGGCAAGTATAAGGATTTATTAAAATCTAGTGGTCACAATTTTATTTTTTTATTTTTTTGTGACATGTTTGTCATCCTCAGCTCATATTTTCGCTTAATTTTTTATGTTTTGTACTGTCCCCTTGTTTTGTTCTGAAAATATTTGTTTGTTATGAAAGAAGTCATTATTTGTATTCAAAAATCTGATTATTTTATATTTTAATTTTCTTTAGGTTATCATCTGGTTTTTTTTCTAAAGTTCCAATTTTCATCTATTATGTTCCCGTGAGAATTTTATTTAATTTTATTCTCATAAACTAGTGTTTTGCTATTTCCCACAGCAGTCAGCATGTCAATTCTTGTCCTACATCACTATTAGAATCATACCCCATATTTAATGATTGGCTATTTTCTGTTACGTTACCATTTTGTGTGATGTTACGGCAACTATACAATATAGGTACTCCTATGAAATAACAAAGAGTTCTTCATTACTTAATGATTCTTGAGAAAATATTTAATGGGAGACTGAAGTAAGAAGTTTGGCAAGGCAAGAAAGATTAGCAATGGCTATATGGTACTTCAGGATACAAGCAAAGGAAGGCAGCTGAAGATGAACGATGTCAAACGGTCCTGTTTTCAGCGCAGTATTCGCTGTGTCGATAAGTTAGTCATATCATCGACTTCAAATATACATGCCAGGATACATGGTAGCATGCAAAGTCAGTGTCAACAGATGTGTGAACCAGCAAAAATCAAAGAAAAGAATCAGTGCTTCGTTTCAGTGGTCATTGAGTTATTCTGATTCCAGAGAAATGCATATGGGGTCTCAAACAGTAATCCTGGTGCACCAAAATTTCTGCAAGTACTTTTTCTTACGTTATATTTAACATGAGGCAGAGCAAAGTGCTACCCGAAAAAACTTAAGGACCTGCGTTTTTCTACCTAAATCAATCTCAAATGACAATTAAACATTGCTAAGAAATAGCCTACTTTAACTACTTAAAAAGAAATACTTTTTTTTGGTTAAAAAAAAAAAAATCACAATATTGGTTTCATAGACAGTGGTTTCCAATTTGTTTTATTCTCCCCCTCTTTCCATCTTGAAAACCAGGACAGTTTCATTATCTGTTTGAAGTTGATTAGAATGATTAATAAGTTAGGAAGTTTGAAAGATTAATGTTCCTTAAATATTTAATTTGAAAGTTCAAGGGTCATCTTAATGACATACTTGAAAAGTGATTCACTAATCACATGATTCTGATATAAGTTCTATGTCCTATTACTTCTTTTTCCTAACAGTAATACTGAATATTTGTTGGAAGCTATTCAGTCTGACACCCAGAGTTTCTTGGATTGTTATTCCTTCTTATGCTGGGCGAACACGTAGCAATTTCAGGCAATATTGTGGGACAATATGGCTCAATTTTATTGCTAACAACCGTTTGCAGCAATTTTATTGTCCCAAACTGAACACTATTGCCCCAATTTTATTGTCGGTACAAAAGGAACAATTTCGTTGGGACAATATTATCGGGATAAATTGCTGGTTCGCGAGCGAATCACATGAACGGATGAAATCACGTGACAATGGTGACGTAGAAGGAAGGCGGGACTTTGAAAATCGGAAACTAACTCGCTCACGCCGACCATGTTTTGTGAGAGAGAAGGCTTAAAATCAGCTACATAGGTCGGCCCCAACAAGATAATTCAAACAACAACATGTTGTCAATTGATAATGAAAGAATCGTAATTGATTTGTACCGCGGTAAGGCGTTTAATACTAGATCGATTCTGTACGTTTGTAACAAGTTTAGGCTTAACCGCCAGTACGCTTACACTCGATCGCTCTCATTTTATTCGCAAATAAATTGTATAAATAAAACCGATTTCGTACAATTGCTGGGAATATTGTTCCCAGTGCATTTATGCTCTGCTCGTGTGGTGTGTTTATAAGGCGTTCTCACTGAGTGTGTAATGACTAGGGCTCCCTAGTGAAACACGAAGCGGCATATTCGTTCAGGAAAACCTCTGTGTTCGCGCTTGATAACAGTTGTCAGCAATAAAATTGGGCCATATTGTCCCCACAATATTGCCGCTAATTGCCGTGTGTTCGCCCAGCTTTAGGTTTATTCATCAATTCATATTCAGAACAAAGTTTTCATCAGGTAATGCCCTTAGGCACAGATACTAAAAGGAATCAAACTAACTCTTTAATTATCCCCTGAATCTGATTCCAACTGTAAATTACAACATTTCATTCAGTTTGAGAAAATCTCAGCTCTGTGCTTCTGTGTTATTGAATTGTTAGTAACATTGTGACCATTTTGTTGCAAATAATGGTGTTTCCTAACAGTTAAAAGAAAATTGTAGTGGGCAGTAGAAGAGAGGATGTACTTCAAAAATATAATGAAGAAAATGAAGAGATAATTTTCATCACTTGTAAAATGTATTACAGAATTATTAATGGGAGGGATACCGTTATTATTCAAGCATTGTTGTTGTTGTTGGAGCGTAAATGCTGTGAATAATAAATAGCTTGAATATAAATCTCAGTAGTAGTCTTAGTTATTTTTTGATCTTGTTGCTTATTCACAGGAGACATCTCAACATAGTTCATCTTCCATCAATCTACTAGACAAGTAACCGATCCATAACTAAATCTGATAATTACTAATAATTATTAAGAGTAGAAGCTAACAGGCAGAGAAAAATTAACTATAACCCAGTTAGAAGTAGAAATAGAATTTTAAGATAGGCCAAATTGGGGGCTGATCTCCAACAACCAAACAAATAAAAAAAGAAAACTTTGTCATAATAATTTGCAGAGAATAAGAGGAGGAAGATCCTTAAGCTAGCCTTTCAATTAAAAAACAAAAACCTATTCTATACATTTAGAGATTGTGGGAGTTCTTCCATCTGCATACTCATGAATCCAGCAATCCTCTGAATTTTATGGCAGGGCTGTATATTTTTTCTGTTATTCATCATTTTTTTCAAATCTACTTGTTTCTTGAGATTGCTGCTTTCCTCCA
>JAFIDM010012231.1:1196654-1209607 GCA_023159025.1 Thereuonema tuberculata | reverse complement strand
GCGATCATCAGCCAGGAGCAGTCACCTGTAAACAATGAGGTCTCAGTACTGAGGCTAATAGGAATAATCTTCGGATGCGCAGTGATGCCACAAAAGAAAAAATAATAAAAAAAAACTAAATAATGAAAAATTAGAGAGAAAATTCATGTGCTAGCAGTCTGCCAGCCGCAATGAATTTTTTTAAAGCATAAAAAGAAGGTCCATTTATCTCACCCACTGTTGTTTATTAATAATTTAATGCGCAGATTGAATATTTTTATGTTTAAAAAAAAATCATCGCGGCCTGTGGACTGCTGGGATATGAATTTTCTCACTAAGTAGTGATTTTTCTTATTGTTTACTTTTTCTTTTGAGGCAACGTTGCGCTTCCGATGACTTCAGTTTGATCATTTGAGCTTTCATCAGGAGACAATTGCATTATAAAAACTTCTGTGCTATTTTTTGACCAATGATTGGAAGTTGACTGTTTTGTGTCCTTCTTGTTCAATTTTTGTCAATTCTTATTTATTTTTACAGTGTCTTTGAGAAGACAAAAATCATCTGCTCCAAAACACTGCCTTTGATCAAATAACAGTGAAAGAGTTCTTGTAATGTCATTTTCAAAAGTTTTCTGACAAAAGACTAAAGAGAATGAGCCAATCGATCCAATTACACTGGTCAACAGGATTTTTTTCACAAGAAAACTAAGTAGTGATTCTAGTGTAGTTTTGTAAACTGAATTCAAATATGTAATCAGAATTTTTCCATCAGGCATAGTTTTTTTATGAGGGTCATTTCTGTATAATATACTTCTGTATATTAGGTGTTTTTTATTATAATTTTTGTAAATTATAGAAATGGTAATTTTATTCAGAATAATTTGGCACCATGCAGACTTATTCATGTTGAAACATGTTCTAACTCTGTACAGGTTTATTCATGTTCAAACATGTTCAAAATTTGCAATGTTTTAGTAAGCGGATGGCCAGTAGCCAGTATTGAAATTGTAGTAAGCCTGGCAACACATGTAGTGGTTTTCTGCTGTATATTGTTTTTATTTATATGTTTTATGAGTTTTATAACTGTTTCAATCTGCCAAGAAAGTGTTTAAATCACCAAACAATTTCTGCTATGTCTGTGGAGAACTGACTTTTAAGTCTCAGAGGCAAAATTTCACACCACTTGTGAAAAAATGTTATGAGCTTTATTGTGGCTGTAAAGCTGGTGATTTCGATAAAGATTGGGCCCCAAATTGTGCTGTGTATCATGTGTTAGGCTTCTCACTGGATAGAAAAATGGTACTCATCAAATGCCGTTTCCAGTCCCTATGATTTGGAGGGAACAGAAAGACCATTCAACTGACTGTTATTTCTGCTTAACTAACATTAAAGGAATTAAGTGCAAAACAAAATATATGGTTAAGTATCCCAATTTGGCATCTGCAATGAGACCTGTGCCACATAGGAAGAGTATCCTAAACCAAAGTGTCCAGATTTCATGACCTTAAGTGATAACTCTGAATCCGACCCAGCTCGTACTGAAGACGAAAGACGGGAAGGAAGTGACCCTACATTTGAAGCAAGTAGTTCATCAGAACCTCCTTTTTTATCTCAAGAAGATCTTAATGATCTTATACGGAATTTAAATTTGTCTAAACCAATAATCCCCAACCCCTGGTCCGTAGATCATTTGGTACCAGGCTGCCCAAGCTCAGGTTCTCATTGATTTTAGAGTTAAAATGTTAAATCACTTTATATTCATTTTTTGGTGTAACTGTATTTCATTTTGAAGGCATGTTTAAATATAATTAAATTATAATTATTAAATCAAAACAATCTAAAATATAAACAATCAACGCCCCTCCCCCCCGGGGCCACGGTAAAATTATCAAACGTGACCTGTCCGCAGCGATAAAAAGGTTGGGGACCACTGGTCTAAACAGTCGGCTGAGCTCAAAGGTTAGAATCTACTCCAATAAGATAAACGGATATGCGTTTATCGTAGTTGCAATAGTGATTTAAGTCACTACTTCTCTAAAGAAGGCCATATAGTTTTTTATGATAATGTTTGTTCAGTAATGGATGCTCTTGGACATCAACATCAGCAAGATGATCCCACATAGACTTCTTCTCTGAAAATCTTGAGGCTGTCTCTGATGAGCATGGTGAGCATTTTCATCAGCAGAGTTCTAGTATGGAAAAGGCAAATGGAGTCCCAGTATGCTGGCCGACTACTGCTGGACCATGAAGAGAGACACATCCTGAAGGTAAAATATAGCCGAAAATCATCTTATACAATTTTTTAGGTAAGCCAAAATTAGTCGTATGTTTATTATTTAGTGTTTCGTGAGTACTGATTCTTTTAAAACTTTAAACAGGTGCCACAAAAAACCCTGCCTGATGGATAAAATCAGAGAACATTTTTGAACTCACACTGGAAAAGATAGTTAGATTCCGTTTATTTAGTCCTTGTGAAAGAAAAAAAGTTTTTTTTTTTATAGATCAGTGTTATTTTGTGGGAAAATTCTTCCTTAGTTTAAAACATAGGCTTCTCAAAATCCCTTGGTCTATCTCAAAGAATTCTAACAAGATGAGATGGAAATCTTATTTTTCAAAAGGAATAACTTTATGAATGATAGCAGACACGTCATCGTCTAGTGAACAATACAGAATACATATTATTTTCTTTTCACCCAGAATTAATGTATAACAAATTATATTTTGATTTAATGGCATCAGAAAAAAAAAATCTAACCTAAAAATAAAGATTGTTAAATAAGATCAGAATGATAAAAACATTCTTAATTAAAAACGTCAGTCAGTTGGATTAATAGTCCTACCTGGAAGCTGACTAACTGCAATGGATGATGGAAAGCCTGATAGATCTAACCTGAAATGGAATGAGAAAATAAAATTAGCTCTTAATTACTTATAAATCACCCCGTTTCCAAATCATTATTACAATGAAATAATATATTTTTCGTAAATTTTTATAATTTTATTAGCTGTTTTTAAGAAATCATTATTCTAACTTAAGTTATTTGCAAAGTTTGTGTTTAACAAATGAAAGCAGCAAATGCTTCTTATTTCTTCTACTGAGTCAGAGTTGTTTAATTACTTAGTAGTTTACGAAGAGAATTATATAATGCTAAGACATAAATATTACTGACTGTACAATACATCAATAAATATATTAAAATAATCAAATACAATGGCTTCTGAAGCAGAGGAGGATTTAACCTTAAATCCCAATGATCAAAAAGACACAGAAACTGCCTTCAGCAGCGTCTGTTTTTCAGTGGAGCAGCTGCAAAGGTGTCTGCATCCATGTTAGGAACGACCATTTTTTGGAAGTAGGCAAACGACTTCTATTACCATGCCACGAAAACACATGAACATGCCCCCATTAAAGAATAGAGCTATGGTGCCAGAGGATGAGCCTCCCAGGTTTGACGGCATTCTCCAAGTCTCCGTAAGTAGATCTGTATGTGATGATTCGGACAAGACCAAATCTCAAAGGAAGCTGGGCCTTTGATGTAGCCAGCATTGTGAGAGGAGCTCCTAGATTCAATAAGAAATACATCATAGGTGCATGGAAAGTGCAAAGCATAAATCAAGGTAAATTAGATATTCTTAAAGCTGAAATGGACTTCAACAATATTGCAATTTTAGGTGTAAGTGAGCTTAATGAACTGGAGTATGACATTTTGTATAGGATGACGACACGGTTTACTGTTCTGGTCATGACTCTTTGAGAAAAAATGAGGTCTCGAAACTTTAACTGTTTTTACATTTTTTTATAAAATCCTTTTAATCTGAGTGCGGTCTGGTCATTTATTTTAATTTTAAAACAAGACAATTTTGGAAAAAGATTAAAATTATAAAAAAAGAATTAATAATCAATGACTACCCAATCAAATTCATCAACAGTATAATAAAAGAATTTTTATTAAACTTAAACAGTATAAAGTTAAAAAAGAAAACAATCAAACAAATTACAAAGAAGTAATACGTATTTCCCAATCCTCATGTATAAGGAGTTATAAAGTGATATATGCAATAAAAAGTCTCATAATGTGCATTATCAGAATAACAAAACAAAGGAAAGTCCATTTGAAACAAGAAATCAATGAGTTATCTACTTGTTAAAATGTAAAAACTACAGAGATACTATTTTGGGAGAGGTCTCAGAATGATAGAAGCTCACTTTCACTTACAATAGCTTTGTTTAAAAAAAAAAAAAATCAAGTACGATGTTACCTTTGCTAATTTATGAAGTTTAATATATAATGAAGGAATGAAACTAAGGAATTATTTAAACCTTTAGTTCCATATCAAACAGCCTGGAACAAAATTTTGTAAGATGTAAAAACTTCAAACCTGATGAAGTGAAGCAAGTACAGTAGCTTTACGAAATGATGTTATTACATGGGAAAAAGGAAAGAAAGAAAGAAGGATGTATTTGATTACTGATTATATCGAGGGCTCTATGACATAAAGGCCTAAGTGACATTTTTGTAAAAATTGAGTTACATGTCTTAAGTGAAATCCGAGAACCATATCTTTCATATGAAAAAGAGACCCAACTGAAAATTTCATTGCAACTGGTAGAATTCTACTTCCATAAAAAGCTACTTCCATAGAACTGGCAAGGCAATACAAACATAAAACCCTTAATAACTCGGAATGGAGATTTTGTCACTTAGGCCTTTATGTCATAGAGCCCTCGATATGAGGGTCGTTCAATAAGTAATGCAATATTTTTTTTTTTCATATTTGATGAAAAAAACGTGAAATTTTCTGTACAGTATCTTCAAACATTCCGGCACTTTCTCAAATTGTTTCATTATTCTCCGCTATGCGGCAGCACTGCAGGTAGCGTTCAATTTGGAGTCTGTGAATAAGATACATTCCAAAGAAAGAGCAGTTATTGAATTTCTTTTGGTGGAACAGGAGACCATGGCAAATATTCACAAGCACTTACAAAATATCTACGGAGACCAGGCAATGATAAAAACACCAGGTGAGACATTGGGTGAATTGTCTGACGTCATCAGAAGAAGGAAAAGGAAAGATGTCTGATCTTGAGAGCTCTGGCCGGCTGTACACAGTTGTCACTCCTGTAATGTATCAACTCAGAAGCCTAGGTGAAGACCCTTTAAGAATCTGAGGAAACGATTCTAGCATGTTCGTGGCCACAAAGAAGTGATCAAACTTCTGCTCCCCAACATCGCCAGACCACACTCAAGTCTACATACCTGTGAGGAGTTCACAAAACTTCACTGGACTGTTCTCCCTCATCCACCCTACAGCCCTGATCTCGCACCTCCAGACTTCTAAAAGATGCAATCCACGGGAAACGATACGGCAATGATCAGAAAGTTCTTGACGCAGTAAGAAATTGGCCGAGGCAAGACCTGTATAGTAGTAGTGTCAAGGCATACAAGCTCTGACATCTCGATGGCGTAAGGCCATAGACTTCAACGGAGATTATGTTGAAAAATAGTTTTTTGTAGCTAAATTGAGGAACAAAGGTGATGTAATAAAACTGTAAAAAACAAATCTACTTTGAGAAAAAAAAGGTATTGTATTACTGATTGAACGACCCTCGTAGTTTCAATTCTATGTCCATGAATCACAGGGATTGAAGTCTTGTAATGCAAAAATGATTTCTATTATTTAATTATTAAAGCACTTACAATACACTTCAAATCCTAGAGTGAAATAAAATACAACACTTCCAAAATAGCACCATTTTTGCTAATAAAATACAACCAAAAAACAATGAAATAAAAGTAATAATTTCAAAGTGCTTGAGAATTAATATTGGAAAAAAAAATATATTTACTCAAAAATTATAATAATAAATTATAATACAGTTGAACCTCTATTTTGCGAACTTTTCTTTGGAACCAAGAACATTTTGCTAATTTCTTTGTAAAAATAACCTCCAAATAGCGAAGTGCATTTTCTATTTAACGAACTTTTTCGTGGTATCTATTTTTTTTTCCTGCTTGAAATGTTTTTATTATTAATAATCCCTTAGAGGAAATGAAAGAAATGTGGATACAGCTGAGAGAAAAAGAAGAAATTACTGATGATGTGCTGATTGATATCTTTCACTTGATTTTGAAGTTGAGACCTCGGAAACACTAACTGAATCGGATATTTTGGACAGTGTGAAAAATAAAAACAATACAGCTATGAATTTCGATGAAGATGATGAAAATGGAAATGATCATGATGAAGAAATCAAAAAAACCTTCGTATGATGAAATGCTAAAATTGTTTGAAACAATCCGACACTGATTACAATTTGAAGAAAATACTGAAGGGGTTTTTGGTGTATTGCAAAGATGCAAAACATACTATGAGTAAAAACACTTTTTCAAAAAAACAAACAAAAAAAACCAAAAAAACTCAGACAAAATTAACAGACTTTAATAGTAAAATTTAATGTGTTAATGTATGCTTTATGTCATTAAAATTATTACTTTTTTTAATAATATTTGTTGTTTATGTATTTTAAATCTGTTTTATGTAGTTTAAAGTAATTTTAAAAGGTGAATCTCTATTTAACGAACTTTTTTTCGGGATTTAGAGACTTCGTTAAATAGAGGTCCGACTGTAATTCCATAGGATAATTTTATGAATCCAACAAAATGGAAAATGGGCAAACACTTATTTCAGCATTGAACAGAGAATTGCAAACAAAAAGAACTCCACTTATAATTTTTAGTAATCCATACAAACAGTGATTGGATTTTAATTTAAATAAAACAGTGTTTAATAATTTTCATAAGATATTTTGTCAAAAAAATAATTATGTAGCCTTTAATTCTTACGAAGTACAAAACACTGACTTTCAGAATCCTAATTCTATTGCTTTCTTTTTACCAAATCAAAACGATATTTTAAATATCATTAAGAATCTAAAAAACACAAATTGCACTGGTTTAGACAATATTTCTACAAAGGTAATAAAAAATAACAAAGAAAATTTTGCTCAATTTATTGTTGAACTTGTTAAAAATATTTTTCAAATGAATATTTATCCTAACTTGTGGAAGATTGCCTATATTGTACCTATCTATAAAGGAGGAAATCATGAAGAATATTCAAACTATAGACCAATATCTATTCTTTCTAATATTTCCAAAATAATAGAAAGTTATTTAACTAATTCTATATACAATTTTATAACGAAATCGAATATACTATTAAAAAACCAATATGCATATCAGAAGAATAAAAGTACAAACGATCTTTTAATCAATTTAAATAATACTATAAATAAAAATCTGAATAATAGCCAAGTAACTTATATAGCCTACATTGATTTCAGTAAAGCGTTTGATAGTATCAATCATAATATACTATTAAATAAATTAAAAAACTATGGCATTAGAGGCGACCTCTACCATCTAATAAATAATTATCTAAGAAATAGGAAATTTAAAATTAAAATAAATAATTATATAAGTAAAATTTATAATATCAAGTGCGGTGTTCCTCAGGGGTCAAATTTAGGACCTTTACTATTTATTTTATACATAAATTCTGTTTGTAAATCTATAAAAAATTGTTCTATATATATTTATGCAGATGATGTACTACTACTTAGTAGCGATCAAAATCAATATCGCGCTTATATGAATCTTCAGCAAGATCTAAATAATATTTCTATTTGGGCATTCGAAAATAAAATGACAATTAATCATAAGAAAACAAAAATTATGATAGTTAAAACTAAAAATAAGAAAATAAACTTTAATTTACCTTTTAAATTACATAAATATTTTTGCAATAATTCAACTAATAACATTAATAGTTTATCAACAAATTGTGATTGTACAACCATTGATTTTGTAAACACTTATAAATATCTAGGTATTTATATAGATGATAATTATAATTGGAATACACATTATAATTATATTACAAAAAGATTACACACTTTTACATATATGTTTTATTATTTAAGAAATAAGTATCCCTTTAAACAAAAACTTATTATATTCAAATCTCTGGTAGATTCTGTTATAAATTATGGATTGCAATGTTGGTGTTTTTTAACAAAGCAACAATTATGTAATATAAATAAGTTAATCTACAAAATTTTTGATAATATTTATATTAATTATAAGCAGCAAACTATAGAAAATAAATTAAAGATTAGAATTAAATATAAAATTTTAAATATTGAAGAAAAATTTATCTATACGACTATTTTAAAAATTTTTTATAAATATAAAAAAGTTAAAGAAAATTATAATTCCAATAGTTTAACAAGATTTGGATGGCTACAAGCATTTGATGTTTCAAAAATTAAAAACAATTATGGTTTAAGAACAAATGAATATACTTATTTAAAACTTTTTCGTCAGTTGAACTGGGAAAGCTATAATAGCAGTAGTATTAAAGTAATAAAAAATCAACTAATTTCTGATGTTATAAACAATAAAATTATAAGAAATTTTTAATTTAATCTAAATTAATTATTTTTATCTTTACGGCACACATTAAATTTCCAGCACCTATAATACAGGAGTAATTTTTATAATTACACCTAATAGGACTGGTTAACATTAAAAAAAAAAAAAAAAAAAAAAAAAAAATTAAAAAAAAAAAAAAAAAAAAAAGTTTTGTTTACCAGTGGATGGGTAGAGGGTTGGAATCCAATTTTCGATGGCTCTTTTCTTCTTCATCCGATGACGAGTCACAATAATTAACCTATGGAAACAACAATTACACAAGACAATTACAGAACTGAAAAGAAAAAAAGAAAAAGACTAGTGATAATTAACTTTACAAGAGAGCTTCTTTTACTACTCCTTATTACAAATTATTTGCAGGACTTTCATTTAACACTCTAAAAATTAAAGTGAAGTGATATCACAAAAAAAGAAAAAGAAATAGAATTCTGAGATAATAAAACGACAAACTGTTAAATTCTTTTGTGGCTGAAAATTTACAAAGACTTTTTATTCAAAATTGTTTCCCTCATGAATAGAGTTACCAGAACTTAAAAACATGAACATTTCTAAAAACAAATCTTATAAAACAAGTGCAGACACCAAATTTAAATATAATTGCCAATAGATTTATAAAAATGTTTTTGTATACCTATTAAGTGCTGTAGACATAATGACACAGCAATCTGAGAAAGCATTTCTCTGTGTTAATTAGAATTACCATTTTTCAAATGAGATGGAAGGGCATTGGCGTAGCGAGGGAGGAGAGGTGTTGACAGTAATTTCAATCCCCCTCCCCTCCAAAATGCATCTAAAAATAAAAAAAAAAAAAATTTTTTTTTTTTTTTTGACCCTTTTCTTTTGGTTAGAAAGTTCGTAGCATTGTTTGTAACTCCCTCATATCCGAAAAGAATACTTTTTTTTTTCCTTGGTTGAAGGGGCACAACCCCACCCCCATTTCAAAACCTTGAAGAAGCCTTTGCAGAAGAAAGGTGGTGTACCTTTGACTATTTTTTAAAAATGTTTTTTTTATATAACTCTAATATCTATGTTTTTACATCATTATTATAATAAAAACAAAGTTTGGTTTGTAAAGTTACATTTAATGTTTTTAAATCTGTTAATTTATTTTATCTAGGATAAATAAAGATTAACTAAAAAACATGACAACTGGTTAAAGGTAAAACATAGGTAATGTACCTCTGACCAATGTATGTTGTACCTTTGACCATGAAAGAAATAAACACGTAAGAGGAAATAGAAACACATTTCATGACTTCAAGAGTAGTTTTCTTTCTACATCATATACAAAATAGCTAGTATGCTGATAAATCAACTTCAAATCACAGGTGTTCAGGCAGTCCCACCAGACAGCATTGGAACAGGAAGTTTCAATAAGACATCTGAAAAATCAATTTGATTTCCTTTGGATCAGTCCTTACAAATGTTTTGATGTCCCCAAGTTTTTTCTGTTCATGTTTACAATTTTGATTCATATGATCACGACTAGACTGACGTAAGACAATGCACTTGATTCATCTGGGTTACCTTGTTTTACATAATCAATACATTTTAGAATATTTAAGTATATAAGAGCTTGTTCTTTTGAGAATTATATTTGACATTGAAATATATATATTTGACGCTGATGATAACCTGACTTGATGTAAAGTTGTTCAAAACTGCCAGGTAGTATGCTTTTAAAAATATATCCAATTTTTAACTTGTATGTGTCTCGGCTTATAATTCTTTTAATATTATAATTTTACATACGTTAAAATTTAATTCAGATTATATTTATTTTACCATTCGTTTAATAAAATAATATAAATGAATTATAAATAATAGGACAAAGGTCATTTGGAATGTTGCACGTTTGACAGGTCAAAGGTACAATATATATATATATATATATATATATATATATATATATATATATCTGTGGTCAATGGAACAACATGCTACCATTATTCCTTGGATGTTATTCATGCTTCATAGGTTAGGGTTTTAAAAGATAAACTAAACTGTTTGTAATGCTCAAGGATAAAAGTAATCTTTAACAAATTGAAATCTAAATTATCTTGAACAAGAGAAACAGTATAACAAAAAGTCGCTGTATCAGAATAAATACTTTTCATGATAGAAATGGATATAAATGTCTGTGAAAATGTACAAGCATGTGCTAGCATTAAGAGTAACATCCGCACTCTTAGTGATAAATACAAGTAACTATACATTTAACTTTAATAAACAATGCAAGATGGCAGCACAATGCAACCTACATCCTCCTCCTCCTCTAACGTTAATAGCAAACATAAAAATATCATAGTTCATTAATTTTTAATCATCAGTTTCATGTCTCTCATACTTTTTACGAAACATCTGACAACAATTTGATGTTATTCCTAATTTCATCATAAAATTGTTTGTATGATATATAATTACATGTTTCAGTTAATATAGATTTTTACAATGTTGAGGAGAATCATTTCGTTTTCACAATTTTTCATAAATGATTTTGGAAAAAAGAGAACAGGAAGTCATGATTAATAAAAAAGATCGGAACAAAAAAAAAAACATTCTCTTTATTAGAGATATTCTGGCAACCCTATTCGTGTATGGAAGAACATAATAATTAGCATTGATTGAATTCCATAGAAGAGAACATATCGTATCATTTCAAATCATATCATCAAATGTAATAAATACATAACTTTTCAGGAAAACTCTGTAAGAAATTGAATTTTTTATTTTGAGAAGTTACTTTTATTTTATTTTAATTTTAATATACAAGACAATCAAGCTATTTTATTAAAAGTTAAACAAATTCTAAACTTTAAAGCTTAACTTGGACAGAAAAAGAAATTTTTAAATTATCTTGTGACAATTGCATTGAATCTCCACCACAATCCAAAAATAAATAAAAGTATTTGGAAGAACGAAAAAACAAAACAAAAGCATTCATGTCAATTCAAAAACCAATAAAATGGTTTTAAAACTTCTTAATTCTAAATGACATTTGAAAAACATTAAAATGTCGTTCTCTGGAATACCCAAACACTTTCACATAATAACTATTAGCTTCATTTTTTTTCAGGGAAATATAAACAGCAACTAGGAGTTGCTAACAGTTGAGTGCAATCTTTTGTTTTTTCAAACGACAAAAAGGAATTCTCACTTGAATGTCAGACATCCTTCAGAGATTGTTGTTAGAATTTGGCGCCATTAAATGGATAGAAGCCGACGACGTCGTTGGATTGGTTGAAATGAGAAGGAATTCTATTTTAATTAAAATTATTCAAATCAATTGTCCATCTACTTGTAAAAAGACATTTTGAATTATCTCAACTACTGATCTAATTTCACTTTCAACGGAACTTTGAGTACAGTAGGAGCTTTTATTGTGTTTTTGATAAAATTGCCACTGATGTCGTTACATGTCTATTTACAGCAATGGCCAAATTGAGTTCATAGAGGGAGCCACCCGTCTCGTTAGTTTTCTGCAAATTCTGTCCTTAGAAAACTATGTTAAAACACCAACTTCTTAGTCCTATTTTACCTTTGTTTCTCAAATATCATTAATAAATAAATTCTGTGCCTTTTTTTTTCTATAAATATCTTATTTATTGATTAATGATTTTTTTCCTTTTCAACAAAGCAATAGTTTATCAAAATAAATAATTTATTTTTAGGCGGAAAACACCGATCAATGATTCAGTAAAATCTAAAAAATAATATTTCTTTCGTTATTATAAATCTGAAGACTTATGGTCAAGTGCACCAAACTTCAATTAACTTTGACAGCTGCATTGTGGACGTAGCTAAAATAGTGGGGGGTGCTGCTCCAGAAAAATTTTAGCCTTTGTTTTAAAATTGTGTCAAAGGAAACAAACATGTATAAAAAGAAAATTTTTCAAGTTTCTGAATAAATTTTCTGTTTATACATGTTTGTTTCCTTTCACACAATTTTAAAGCAAAGGCTAAAATTTTTCTGGAGCAACCCCCCCCCCCCACTAATTTTAGCTATGTCCACAATGCAGCCGTCAAAGTTAATTGAAGTTTGGTGCACTTGGCCATTAGTTGTCTGTAGCTTTTAATGAATATTTTAACAGTTCAGTAGCTAAAGAAAAAAAAAAGCAGGGAGTGAAGGAAGTTATTTATTTTCCAGAAAACAAATTAATCTGAATTATGAGAGAACTAATCAGAAACATTTACAACATTTTCTGTACATTACTCTCATTTTCATTTTATTTATCTATTTTCGTTATTCAACTGCCTCCTTTTTTAACGTAACAAAGTGAAATACAATATAAACAGAAATTCAAGCTAAATACTGGATTTTTTTTTTCACTACTAGATAATATTCACACATCCACATTCACAGACATCGCCACGAACTCAGCCAGCCTCATGTCGACATGGAAGCGTTAAACAGATGGATGACGAGTGGTAAACTGTTTGGGGAGACCGAAGGGTTCATGATCGCGATACAGGACCAAGT
>JAFIDM010012231.1:1175516-1194996 GCA_023159025.1 Thereuonema tuberculata | reverse complement strand
CCCCCCCCCCCCCGAAAATATATTCTATAGACGCCACTGATCAGGCTGCTACTTTTCTCCCAAACAGACTACCTCCATCAACAAAATCAGGTAGCGTCGATCGTTCATCAACAGCTAGCACACAAGCACTCAGTGGCGTACCAACGCCTTTGGGGGCCCGGGGCGGGAGTTGTGGATGGGGGCCCCCTAGTCTGACTTTTACAAAAAAAAAAAAAAAAAACACGTCCTCTTGTGGGGGGGGGGCCCCCCCCGGGGGGGGGGCCCGGGGGGGCCCCCCCCCCCCCCCCCCCTTGGTACGCTACTGCAAGCACTCACTTATTAAGGACAAGGTCCCATACTACAAGTACACACCACAAAGCGTACTAGAGTCATCCTCACATAAGCTGTACTGGGATCACCCCATTCACACAGACAAAACCATACATCACAACAGACCTGACATCACACTTATTGTTGATAAGGTCAACAAACATACCTGTCTCATTGATATTGCAGTGATTATCAGCAAGAACATGCAGAAAACTCACACAGACAACATGAGTAAATACGATCTAGTAAACGAGCTCCAGAAGCAGTGGAGGCAGGACCGAGTACGATGTACCCATCGTCTTGTTCGCCACTGGTCTGGTGCCTCACACATTGCACCATAGTCTTAGCACTCTGGAACGTCACAAAAACACTTTTGCACAACTGCAGAAGGCTGTGATACTCAACGCAACACATATATTTAAGAAATTTATGGACACATCCCTAACATGGTTCACCCCTTTGCACACTTTTTTACACTTGACAACATATGCTTTGGTCGTTGATCCGCCATGTTGTCATAGGAATTTTAGATACTAATAATAATCTTTTATTTTTGAATATAATTAAAATTGCTTGTGCAGTTGTTAAACTATTAATAAAAAATATTGATTAGCTACAGACAGATAAAACTGCAGATTTATAATAAAAAATATAATTAGAAAAATATTTAGTTTTGAATGAATTATTGTTTGCATCTAATTCGTTAAAATTCGTTAATTAGAAAATAGGAAGCCTATTTATGTAATAATAGCATAGACTTTATTTATTGATGATATTTCAGGACTAAAGGTAAAATGGGACGGAGAAGTTTGTGTTTTTAACATAGGTTTCTATAGACAGAATTTGCCGATGACTCCGGAGACGGGTGGCTCCCTCTATAAACATTGGAAATTACGTTTAGATCCCATCCAAGAAGTAATTGAAGGAGTCGCTCCAACTCTAGAGACCAAAGTATGTTAAGTCCACTGATTGCAATTCTATTTGTTTAGTGTCTATAATACATTTTTAAACTTCTAAATTATTGCAAAGAAAGAACATATTTTGAAGAAATGTAAAAGAATAATAGTTCAAATAAATAACTAAATATGAAATAAATTAGAAATAACTAAATATGAAGTAAATTAGAAGATTCTGTGAAATGATTTTATATTATTATAGATGTTGACAATATGAACCAAATTTAAATATTAATTAAAATGGTAACTCCAGATAAGTTTTTCCGACAATATAAGATTTAATACAGGTTTACTTCGTTAACTCAACTAAGAATTGGTTCTGAGCTTGTTTCTTTTAGTATAAGTGAACTGTATAATTTTCTTTTCTTTTTTTAGTTTCATTGCATTTTTTTTTTACAAATAAATGGCAGCTATCTTATTATTTTTTTAACATTTATAAATTACAATTTTTAATATCATGAAGGAATTGATTTAAAAATCACATCATCAAAGATACTTAATTCGTTGCTGAAATTTAAATTCCGAATCTTTCATTTAAGTTTTAAAAGGAAACAAATTGCATAAGAATCTGTTTTATATTCTTTTCTTTTTAGACGTAAATGGGGGACAACTGAAGGCATCTTGACCCCCCCCCCCCCCCTCCCTCTAGAATTTAGGGATAAACTTGTTTTGTTTTCATGTATTTTATTAGATGATTAGTGAAGGGCACTTTAGTCTTCACCCTGCAAAACTTCAGTTGATCTTATTTTTGTAAGGTGGTTTGTCACACTCGAATAAAATCTTATACACCACAATGGTTTCATCGTATACACTAGTGGAAAATGAAAAATGAACACCCCTAAGGAAGTGAATGGGAATCACCGTATTTACGTGTGGTAGAGGGCAGGAATTGCGATGATCAAAAGCGCAGCTCAGTGGAAGAATTAGGAAGCGAGAATCAGCAGTTGCCTTTATTCAATCTTAAGTCTTTCAGTTCTTTATTCTTCAGAAGTATACTAATGTCAGCATAAATATTTCACCTTTTTCACATTGTAGATCATTAACAGGAGCTTTAAGAGCTTTTATATTAAGGTATAATTATATGATTCCATTCTAATAATATAAACATTTACATACTTGTTACCACCATTTTAAATTACCACTTATAAATCAATGATGACGAGATATTTCACGAGAAGGACCTCAATAGTATAACAGGCTTAAAAATGAGGAATAATTCTATTTAATGTTTCTGAAGTCTTCTTTTTCATTTCGTTTTTTTGAGCATTTTTTCTTAGAAGACTTGCTCCAACTATTGAAATTGGTATAAAATGACCTCCTGTTAGAATTATTCCATTTAATCCAGATTCCTCTTCTTAATACCTGCCATTTTATTAGCTTTAGGAGTCACAGGAACTCATAGACTTATCAATGCTACAAACCAGGGCTTAACTTCACAACCCTTCCAGCTTTTGAAACTCCTTTCTCTATTGCTGATGCTGCCTATGGCTCTACATTCTTTATAGCAACAGGTTTTCATGGTCTACAGGTTTTTCATCTTTTTCAAATCTTTTTCATTATAATTCTTATTCGCCCGTAACCTTAAACACTGCTCACCTATTCACCATTTGGGATTTGAAGCAGCTGCCTGATTCTGACACTTCGTTGATGTAGTCTGACTTTTCCTATTCACATCAATTTATTGAAGAGGAGGATGTCTTATTATTATACAAAGTATTATTAACTTCCAATCAATAAGTCCAACAGAATAAGATAAACTTATATTTAAATAATAAAGTTTGCTTTGAAAGCAAAAATGGATAATCCCTATCCATGTTTAAGTAAAAAGCGAAATATCCGTTTCATTCATACATACTCTTTATTTTAGAATTTACAATTCAAAGTTCTAACTTTAATAACAGCGAATATCGTTAATATTCTTTGATATAATTTACACAACATTTTCAATGTTAAAGAGTCTTGACCTTACTTTCAGATATAATCACCTCAGCAGCTTCATATTCTTATTAAACTATAAAAGCTACAATAATTATATTAACTTTAATATTAATAATCAAATTGAAAAAGTAGTTAAATATACCTTTAAGCAATTGTTCTGCAATCATTGACCTAAAACCGAAACCAACTAATAATTTAAACCAACCCTGAGGTTTCACCTCCAGTCTTCAAAAATATAGAAGATGTAAATTGTGTTCTTAGCATAAATCATATTCTTCCAAAATAATCCAATCTAATAGATTTAAAAGTTGTAAGTATTCATTCAACTGATAATCCTAATCAAAAACCAATTAATCTTCCAAATTAATACTTCAATGTTTAATCGAAAAGGTAAAGTAACTACTCTATAATCTCCAAATACTAATCCTAAGGTGACCAACCGTCCTCCTTTTGGAAGCTCTGTCCTCCCTTGAGAAGTGTCCTCCTAAATGTCCTCCTTTTGTAAATTCTGTCCTCCTTTTTGATGTTTGAAGAGTAATATATCATCCTTTTTGATATGTGAAGTTTAAAGCCTTTTTTTTTGGTTGAACAGATAGATTTATAGGCGTCCTCCTTTTCATTTTAGAAAAAATGGTCACCTTACTAATCAAAATAAAACTCTCCCTATAAAAATTCCCCCTAATATTAAATATTATCTATATTAATATAGATAACCCCATTAATATCTTAACCCATGATTGCCCTAAAACTTTCAATCTCCACTTACAACATAACCAACCAACAGGAAAGAATATCTTACAGTCATTCCAGTTGCTAACACATACACCATCATCCTATTAATAAGCAAAAGTTGTACGGATCTTTGTAAATTTGTATGTTTGTAATTTGAAATAACGAATCACTGCAGCGTTGGAACACGTCAGGCATGACGCCACGCCCATGTTTAAACATGTTGTCTCGAATATTCTTCCCACTTCACAGTGACGGATCGCGATTACACAATTATTATCAGCTCATTGAGATTTTCTTTCCACATAAATGAAGTTTGCACTGAAATGCATGAAGTTCATGCGTAAAAATTTATCAGAGAGTTTGTAAAACCTCGGTTTTTACATAATTTCGGCTGTGTAGCCAGTCTCTCACTACTCAACAAGTAGGGGACAATGACGAAGCACATGCCGTCATTGTTGTTCAGACAGGATTATTGGTATTGGCTGTTGGACATTCATTATTGTTATTGTTGAAACCGGTAAATGAATTTTTTATTTTCTTTTATTTTAACAACCAGCAGCAAAGCCTGTCGGACGACAGGCATAAAAAAATCTGAAAAATCATCTTATTATCAACTATCAAATATAAAGTAAATGTAATCTAAATACTGCGCTAACTTGTGAACGAAGCTTCTACGGCAAAAATGGTTTTGAGTTTCGAAATCAGTGTAAGCAACTGAGTAAGTATGCCAAATTTCATTAAAATGGATGCACTGGTAACAAAATTATTTGGTTTTGAACGTATGTTTTGTTAGAATTTCAGTTGTCGAGGTCAATTCCCAAGAATAAAATTTCATGAAAACAACATAGAATGACAAAATGAACTAATATTTTCATCCAATTTGAGTACCCTTGATTCAATGGTATCATTGACAACCGTTGGATCTATCTTAATAGCTTAATTATTCGAGTTACAGACAGCTTATTGTGCTTTAATTCTCTGACAATTTGTAGATTTTTTAAATATCTTTCATTAAGTAATTTAATAATAATGCATTGTTCTATTAGAATATTAAATTATTTAGATGCCATATTGTTTCCTATTAATGATTGTAGCAACCAAACTCACCTTTGTATAATCTAAATACTGCGCTAACTTGTGAACGAAGCTTCTACAACAAAAATGGTTTTGAGTTTCAAAATCAGCGTAAAAAACTGAGTAAGTATGCCAAATTTCATTAAAATCGGTGCAGTGGTAACAAAATTATATCGAGTTACAGACAGACAGACAGACGAACTTAGCCAATTATAAAGTTGAAATTTGGCTTAGAAGGTGAGGTCACAGATTGTACGACACAGAAATTCATGCCCTTTTGGGAGATGAAAGTACTTCAAAAATATATCAGGTTTTAGGGTCCAACACTCAAGCGTTTTGGAGATATTTGATGATTTTTGGAGTGTTTTTGCCGTTCAAACGTAAAAGCTTCTTGTCTCATAAATCGAAACAGGAAGTTCAGCGATGGCTCGGTCGGTAAGCTGTTGGATTCTGAAGGTCGAGGTCGTTGGTTCAAGTCAGCTATCTGACAAAATTTTTTGTTTTTAAACCTTTTTTTTCTTCTTTTTTTAATCCATGTCTTACATATTAATGCAGTTTCTTTTCTTTTTTTTTTCTTTTTTTAAATTTTTCTTTTCTTTTTTTTTAAATTTTCTTCTCTTTTTTTCCCTTCCTTTTTTTTTCTGTTTTTTTTTTTTTTTTCTTTTTTTTTTTTAATGTTTCTCACTCCTATTAGGTGTGCTTAAAAAGAAATGTACATCTGTAGTATAGATCTGATAATTAATATAAGTATCCTAAAATACGAAAGTTAATAATAAGTTTAATAAGATTCGTATAGGATTATTTAAATTATTAAGTATAAGAGAGAAAGAATAAGTATAAAAAAGTATATTAATAAAAAATAAACATTTGATTAGTGATATGATAAACTTAACACTATAATCAAAACTAGAAATATTGTCAATAATTAGTACTAAAAGCTATTTATTGACTCTAGTTTTTAAAATAAATTAAGTAATTATAGTAGTAAAATGTTAATATAATATTACTATATTACCAACTATTTAAATTAAATAATTGTTTAACTAATAACTATTATAATTTTATCTTATTTTCAATAACATTAATTAATTTTTCTTTTATTTCCTTAATTTTTTGAGATTCATAATTTTCCAACTTAATTTGTTTAAATAATTTGTAATAATATGGCTTTTCAAACGATATCCATAATTATTTTTAATCTTATAGTTATTTAAGGAGTACAGCCAATTATTTCTCGTTTTTTTTTTCTTCCTTACTTCTATTTCTTTCATTTTTTATATCAAAGAAATTTTTTATTATTACATTGTAAATAAATTTTTCTTCTATTGTTAGTATTTTAAATCTTTTTCTAATACTATTTTTTTCATCTATTCTTTTGTTTTTGAAATAAATAAAAACTTTATCTAATATTTTGAATAATATTCTGTTTATATTTTCAGTTTGCTTCTTATTTATGAAAATCCAGCAATTTAGGCCATAGTTTAAAATTGAATCTATATAAGATTTAAAAACAATTACCTTTTGTCTAAAAGGAATTATTTCTTTCAAATTGTGGAATAGATATGTTATGTATTTAATTTTTTTATGACATATTGGTAATATTCATTTCATGAAAATTTCTCGTCAATAAATATTACCAAATATTTTTGTTGAGTTATATATTCAATTTTTTGACAATTGCATTGGTAATTATTTATTGGACATATATTGTCAATATTTTTACATGTTATATTATGTAACATATGGTATGGTTTTTTATTAATAATTTTATTTTTATTTTTCATTATCATGATTTTCGTTTTTTTAATATTTATAGTCGAATGGTTTTGTATTGCTCATTTGTTTACATTATTTAAATCTATTTGAAATTTATTATACGCATTTCATTGTTCTGTATCTTCCGCCAAAACAAGGACATCATCAGCATAGATATAAATATTTGAAAGGCTCACGCAATTACTTAATGAATCCATGTAGATATTAAATAATAACGGTCCCAAATTAGACCCCGTGGAACTCCAGATTTAACATTGTATAGTTTACTTATATAATTTTTTATTTTTATTTTAATTTTTCTATTTTCTAAATAATTTTTTAATAATTCATTTATTTTCCCTCTTATTCCCATTTTGTTTAGTTTAATTAATAACAGACTGTGATTTATGCTATCGAAAGCTTTTCTGAAATCTATAAAAGCAATATATATAATTTTTCCTTCATTTAATTTACTATTTGTCTTCACTGAAATTATTTAATAATAATTCAATAGGCCTACTTTTATTAGGTTGCTAAGCATATTGATTATTATTTAGTATGTTCTTGTTTTTGATATAATTATATATTTTCTTATGGAGATAACTTTCAAAAATTTTTGAGATGTTCGACAGTATAGATATGGGTCTATAATTATCAAATGTGTAGGGGTTATCCGTGTTTTTTCCTTTGAAAATAGGTATCAGGTGCGCAATTTTCCAAAGAGTGGGATATGTTCCCGTTGTAATAATATTATTGAACAGTTCCTCTAAAAGCATAGCTAAATTTTCCTTATGTAGTTTAATTTCTTTTACTTTTAGAAGATCACAACCCATGGAATTATGATTCTTTAAATTAGATATTATATCTAATATTTTATTTGTAGTTGGTGGAAATAGAACCATAGTCTCTCTTTGGGTATTCCTTTCAAAGTTGTTACTTCTTTTTTTATTGTAGTTATTTTTATTATTTCTTGATGTATTCTGAATGAATACCTTTTTAAGTTCTTGGAAAATTGTCTTTATTTCATATGTTTTCATTAATTTTAATATTTCATTGTTATTATTATTCTTCTGTTTAATGTTTATTTGATTTTTTTTAGAAGATTCCATATTTGTACATTAGGATTTGGATCATCTTCAATTAAATTTCTATTATATATATATATATATATTTTTTTTTATGAATAAAAGTTTTAAGCCAATTTCTTTTTTTTTTAATTTTCTTTCTAGAATTTCATTTTTCCTATTTTTTTTATATTCTTTGAATAATTTATTTTTTTCATCTACAAGTTTCATTATTTCGTTAACCATCCATATATGTTTATAGTTTATATTTTGTATATTTATAGACTTGTCGACTGAATTTTTTTTATATTTACATTCCCTTCTTTTAGCTTTTTTAATAATTCTATATAATTTATTTATAATTTTATTTGTATCTTGATTGTAATTATTTTTAATTTGAATAATCAGCTCGCATATTTTTTTACTGAAGAAATCATCATCCATAGGATAATTATATTTCATACTTTTATTTTATAATTCTATCATTAACGTAGTCATTTAATTTATTTATTTCAAATATTATACTATAGTGGTCGGATATGTCCCATTTGATTATTGTAGCCATTGTTCCGGTATTTTTTATGTCTGAAAAGCAGTGATCTATACATGATTCAGAAATATTTGTCCTAGTACTTGCAATTCTAGTGGGTTTGTGAACATGATTTACAAAACCATAGCCATAGAAAGTTTGCAAATAGTTTAATGTTTGGTTATTTAAAACTTTTTTATAGATATCTATATTTGCATCCCCAATGTAAATTATATTAGAATTAGCTATGTTTTTTATTTCTTTTATATTATCTTTTAATTCTTCATTGAATAATAATTTATTTGTATTTGGAGATTTATAAATTGCCTGAATTATTAAATGGAAATCATCAGAGGTACCTTCTTTATATTTGCATGTGATATTTTCGTACGTGTTTGAATTACATTCAATTGTGGTCACATTTAAATTCGTTCTATAGTAAATGATAATTCTTTATTTCTTTTTCGTGTCTATTCTAATAGGCAGAAATAAACTTTGCCTAAATCAGGCCTGCACTAATGATTCTTTGCATTATCAACGTATTTGATACATTATTACACTGATTTTAAACATTGTTGATTATGGTATTTATCGTAAAAACAAACAAAACATATTTTTTTCTGACACAAAGCACATCGTACAAAAGCAGATTCTTTACAATCACACAGATTCTTTCGCAGTTCATCAGGAAAACAAATTTCATTTACATTATAAAAAATCTCTCTTTCACTTATTAATTTGAAAGCAAACCAAGAGATTGTATCATTGCTTTGAATATTGGTGCAGACAACTAAAAATGTATAATTGAATGTATATTAAGTGCATTCTCCCGTGAACTTATTTGTCTTCCTGAAGACAACGAACTGTTGTCTTCAGAAGAAACGAACTGTTTTGCAGCCAAAAAAAACAAAATATATTGATATGCAGATTTTATTTTTCTGAACTGAAAGTAACTTAAATTATCAAAGTTCATAGATTTATATATTTTTAATTTTATTTTTATTTCTGCCTATTAGAAGAGACACGAAAAAGAAATAAAGAAGCAGAAGCAAAAAGGAAGGTAAAAAGAGAAGAAAATTAAAAAAAAAAAAATTAAAAAAAATAAAAAAAAATTAAAAAAAATAAAAAAAAAATAAAAAAATTTAAAAAAAAATAAAAAAAAAGAAAAGAAACTGCATTAACATATAAGACATGGATTAAAAAAAGAAGGAAAAAAAAGGTTTAAAAAACAAAAAATTTTGTCAGATAGCTGACTTGAAGCAACGACTTCGAACTTCCGATACAAGCTTACCGACTGAGCCATCACTGAACTTCCTGTTTTGACTTATGAGACAAGAAGCTTTTACGTTTGAACGGAAAAAACACTCCAAAAATCATCAAATATCTCCAAAACGCTTGGAGTGTTGGACCCTAAAACCTGGTATATTTTTGAAGTACTTCATGAGTACTTTCATCTCCCAAAAGGGCATGAATTTCTGTGTCGTACAATCTGTGACCTCTCCTTGTTAGCCATTCAAATTATATGTGGGCTGTTGCGGAAGAAATGGCTTTTAAAAAATGAGCTTAGAACAATCTTGTGTTTTTCAAAAATTTCAGGGTATTTCAAAAATGTGGCACTTGTTTTATTTCCGTTAATATTGCCTCAATTTTGACGAGCCTATTCTTTTAGGGCAGCAGGTTGCAGGGCCGCCCAGAGGGGGGGGGGCAAAAGGGGCAGATTGCCCCGGGGCCCCACAAAAAGAGGGGCCTCATGAGGCCCGAGCGGCCCCGCCGTATTGATTGACCTTTTTTTTTGGTTGATAAAATAGGGTTGACCTTTTTTTTTTTTGGTTATAGATTTTTGGGATGGGGGGCGGGGCACAAATTCAAATGTTGCCCCGGGGCCACCACTAGTCTCTGGGCGGCCCTGGCAGGTTGCCGTTATGTTTCATAATTAGAAACCGCAGCGCTGACTACTATGAAAGTGGTAAATCAATTTTTTTTTTATTTTAACAATATTATAATATTATTTTAACTAATAAGCCGATATTCCAATTACATATGGATTGTTGTGGAAGTCATGGCTTCTAAAAAAATTAGCTTAGAACATATTTTTCAGTCTTGTGTTTTTCAAAAATGTGGAATTTGTTCTACTTCCGTGAATATTTCACGGGTCGCAATTAGTAAATATAAATGTATTATACATATACACCCTACAGCGTGTCCCACTCCGCTGATGATCAAGGCGCGCTTGCTCAAGAGTCAAAGTGGCGAGGGGTTTTACGGTCGGATGCCCTTCCTGTCATCAACCCAGATCAGAGGGAAACTCAAAGATGCCACAGACGGCGAAAGACGGAGGAAACAACACAGGAAAGAAAGCAAACATCCTCAGCCGGGATTCGAACCCAGGTCCCAGCACATCGGCCACACGGCAGACCACCGCCTTAGACCGCTCGACCGTGGCGATACGGGAATATAAATGTATTAAAGCTTGATATTATATACATTTCCAAAATTATATCCTTAGAATAAAATCCAGCTAAAAATACGTATTCCACATACAGCTAAATTAGCAACATTAAAACAAGAACATAAATAAGGCTGTTATTCTTAACCCACCGATTATACGAATATTCTGAGTATCCCCTATTGTATGAATAATACCACCAGCACATAAAAATAATAAAGCCTTAAATAAAGCATGAGTTAATAAATGAAAGAAAGGCAATAAACTATATCCTATTGATAAAACAAATATCATTAATCCTAACTGTCTTAAAGTTGAAAAAGCAATAATCTCTTTTTAGATCATACTCAAAATTTGCACCCAAACCAGCCATAAATGTAGTAAATACAGAAATAAAAAATAAAATATTCTTAGCAATTTCCACCTCAATAAATATTGTATCAAAAACAAATTAATAAATATATTCCAGCTCGGACAATCCGAGCCCCTGTCAGCAGTTGCTGACCTGTCGCATGAGTAGTCGGCTGTTTCCAGCACCGTGCTGTGCACCAAAGTGGTGATGAACGTTGTAAACATGCCAGGACGGCGTAGGTGAACACAGTTTGAGCGAGGTCGTTTGTGGGTCTATGGGAGGTCGGGTCATCGCTCAACATGTTGGACGTGAATTGTCTGATGTGCATCAGTGATGGCGCCGGTGGTCCGAGGAAGGTGGTTCAGCCAGAACCGCCATCGCACGGCGACTGCAGCACAGTGTCTACCCGGGTGTCAGCTAGGACCATCTGCAACCGTTTACAGGAAGCTAGGCTACGATCATGGATGCCGCTCGCCAGACTTCCTATCACGCCTATCCACAGTGCAGGCTACCTCCAGTGGTGCAGCGAAAGAAGCATCTGGAGAGATGAATGTTGTGTTTAGTGATGAGAGCAGGTTCTGCCTCGGTGCTAATGATGGTCGTTTGAGCGTACCACGTCCACCAGGTGACCGGTACCTGTTGCAGTAGATACGGCAGCGACCACAGGACCAACGCCTGGCATCATGGTGTGGGGAGTGAAAGCCTACAATGACCGTTCGCCTCTGGTTGCCCTACAGGGAACATTGAGCAGTGCAGCATACATCCAGACCATCAACCAACCCGTTCTGTTGCCATTCCTGAACATCAGGGAGATGTGCTCTTCCAACTAGACAATGCCCGCCCACATGCTGCTCGTGCAACTCACCGAGCTCTCAAAGGCGTTCATCAATTTCCCTGGCCAGCACGATCACCAGATCTGAGCATGCTTAGGATAAGGATAAGGATAATAAAGGGTCGGCAATTGCCGTTTTGCCACTTAGATCTCACAAATTGGGTCCATTGTGTCCCCTCATAAAACATTGGTATAACTTCAACTTGGGGTTGAGTTTCTGTGGTCATGAAAAGTCCTGTAGACTTACAGAAAGATAAGATGACCTTAATATTAAAGGTGGAGATGTAGTTAGTGGTAAGTCGAATCTTGCCAAAAATCTCCCATCTGTTCCTAGCCAAAGCTGGACAAAAGCATAGAATGTGTTCAGGAGTTTCCTGATCCTTTCCACATTTCCTGCATAAATCACTTTGGATAATGCCAAGTATATGCAGGTGTCTATTTAGAAAACAGTGTCCAGTAAGAACTCCTGTAATCATTTTGCAATGTTTCCTGTCTAGACTTAGGACTGACATTGCAAGGTGATGGTCAGGTCTTTTTAAGAACAACTTGGCCTGCCTCATCCCAAGCGAGGCGATCCAATGCCTATGGAACTGTTTTCCCAGGACAGCTCCTAGTAATTGTTTGCCTAGATCGAATGAGAAGCCTAAGAAGGGTTCCGGGCCAATCGGAGTCAAAGATGAACCTCTTTTGGCCAACAGATCCGCTTTCTCGTTTCCATCCATACCTAAGTGCCCAGGAACCCAGTATAAATAAACCAAATTTGTACTGGCTAGGCAGGTTAGGATCTCCCAACATTCAGCGACAAACTGAGAGGTGCAAACAGGACTGCTCAGAGCATGCAAAGCTCCTTGACTATCTGAGCATATATAAATAGTCCTATTGACATAGTGACGGTTGAGGATTTCATAAGCGCAAAAAAGAATAGCATATACCTCAGCCTGAAATACATTGCAATGGATCCCAAGGGCTTGAAAAAAGCTGGCCCTTGGTCTCAGCCCATATATTTCGGCTCCCGTCTTGTTTCCAATCCTGGATCCATACGTAAACCAGACAATGCTCCAGGGGGTTAGAAGATCATGTCCCTTAGCTAGCGATTCTTCTCTACAAGGAAAGTGAATGGCATAGTTAGGTATCGTGTTAAAGTTAAAAGTCAAAACAGTTCTAAGAGAGATCATGGGAGATAAGTCCTGTGCTTCACTCCAGATACTGGAGTGATAGGAGGTGTTGTCACACCATTTGCCTTGATTAACCAACCTAAAGGCGGTTTTCCTGGCTTGATGCTCGATAAAGAGATGAAGAGGAGGCAGATCTAAAATTGCCTCCAAGGCGGCGGTAGGTGCCGTCTTTAAAGATCTGGTAATTCCTAGACAGGCTAGACGTTGAAGCTTGCTCAAGAGTGTCCTAACCGTCTTCAGCCTTGTTCTAGTCCACCAGACAATAGCTGCATAACACAGTGCAGTTCTAACCAGAGTCACATAAAGCCAATAAATAACTTTTGACTGAAGACCCCATGAACAACCAAAAGTCCTTCTGCACATCCAAAAGGTAGCAATCGATTTCTTGATCTTTATATCAAGATGTTCTTTCCAGGTCAGTTTGGAGTCAAGAATGACTCCAAGATACTTGACACTTTTGGAAAGATCAATTTGTTTGTTGAATAGGTTTAAAGTCAAAGTTTTCCCAAAGTTTTCGTTTCCTAATAAAGTTTACTAAAGTTGCTTTGCTTAAGATCAATTCTGCAGACCAGGCCTGTACACAGCTAAGAGCCCTTTGCATGAGCTCAAAGACTCCCAGCATCTAGGCCACAAATAAGGATAACAAGGTCATCCGCATAGGCTTGGGAGTAGAAACCGAGTTTCTGAAGTTCCTCAAGGAGGGAGTCCATCACCAGACACCAGAGCAATGGCGAGATAACTCCTCCCTGAGGACAACCTCTCATAGCCTTAGTTAAAATAGAGTTGCCAGAAAGGTGTACACATATGGTGCGAGTTGAAAGCATATTCTTAATCCATCTAATGATGGATGGATCAACACCATGCTGTTCAGCTGCATTACAAATGGAGTCATAAGATGTGTGATCAAATGCTCCTTCTATATCAAGAAAGGCGCCAAGAGCCATCTGCCCATGGGACAGAGAACGTTCTATCCTATGTACCAGATGGTGTAAGGCTGTTTCGGTAAAAAGTCCTTTCTGATAGGCATATTGTCTGCAATGTAGTGGATGTTTCAAAAGAGCAACATTCCTTAGGTATCGGTCAACCAATCTTTCCAAAGTCTTCAAAAGAAAAGAAGAGAGGCTGATTGGTCTGAAGGATTTTGCAGAGGTATAGTCAGACCTTCCTGCCTTTGGAATAAAGACAACTCTTGTCTTTCTCCAGTTCATAGGAACATAGCCCAGAGCTAGACAAGAGCGATAAATATGTACAAGGGGAGGAATAATAACTTCCAATCCATTTAAAAGAAGAGCCGGAAAAATATCATCCTCTCCTGCTGCTTTGAAGGGTTTGAAACTGGAAATAGCTTGCTTAACTTTTCATAAGAGACAATGCTTTTGGCAAGAGAAAAATCTTTGCTCAAAGATGCATGTTGAAAGGAAATATCAGAAGCTCTTGAGTCCGGGAAATGAACCTCCAGTAGGTGTCTATAAGCCTCTTCCTCGGATGAGGCAAAAACCCCACTGGGCAGTAACAGAGATCCCAGTTTCGTCTCAGAGCTTTTGGATAAAGCCTTGGTGAGCCTTGTGGCCACAGGCAATGTCCTTATGTTGTCACAAAAGGCTCTCCAGGATGTTCTTTTCGAGTGCCTAATGGCACGTTTATAATTCCTTTGTGTTTCTTTATAAGAATCCCAAGCTTGCGTGGTACCCGTGAGTTTTGCTTTGTTAAGCAGATTTCGAGTCTTGGACCGGAGTCTATCCAGGAATGGATTCCACCAGGTTATATTGTTCCTTCGTTTACTACGAAGTGGACAGTTCTGCCGATAAGCAGAGACGAGAGCATTTGTAAGAAAGCAAACAGAGTTTTCTATGCCATACTCGTCACGATAAAGAGTAGGAAAACCTGCCATGCAACTTTTAAGATCTTCCTTATAGAAATCCCAGTTGGTGAGCCTTGGGTTTCTATACAAGTCTTCACTGAGCACCTCCGTGCTCTAAGAAAAGAGAATATGTCGATGATCCGACAAGGAGATCTCTTGCGAGACCCTCCAATTGCATACCTCAGTCCTAAGACTTGTGAAAGCAAGGGTAAGGTCCAATACTTCTTCCCTATATGAGGTGAAGAAGGTGGGAACTGAACCAACGTTTAAAATGTCCAGATCAGTAGAAGAAAGAAACTCTAGCAAGACCTCCCCTCTGGTGTTGATGTCGCTACTACCCCACACAGTGTGGTGGGAGTTTGCATCACATCCCAGAAGAAGGGCAGTCCAGAGTTCATACAGTAAGAAACCAAGGAGGCGGATCAGAATTTGGTTCATGAGCAAAGTAAGCAGATGCAATGACAATGTCGCATCTCTTATTTCTTGGAAATCTGATTGCAACCAGATCCCTGGTACAGAATTCCGAGAGGAGGAAAAATTTTCTTCTGTAAAGATACAAGCACGTGGAGTAGTCTGTAAACAATTATGCAAAGATCCTCCACATCCTCCCAGTCCTCTAACTTTGTCTTTATAGAGCCAAGGCTCTTGAATAAGGACAAAGTCAAGATCGAGCGGTGTGATTCTTTTGGAAAGTACCGCAGTAGCCGCTAAAAAGTGCTGTAAGTTTATCTGTAAAAAAGAAAATGAAGACATAGTTTAAGCACATTTACTAGGTTAAAATAAATAGAAAATAACCAAAACTTACCTAGTTTTTAGACTTCCATTTTCTCAGGTTTAGGAGATGGTCCTTCCCTGTTAATGGCGTCTTCTTCTGTGTCTTCTAAAGGAGTCCCTTTTTCCAGGAATTTAGGTCTCTCCTTTAGAGTCACTTCCGCTACATCTAGATTGATGCATGGTCGAAAATTAATTTTCGCCAGTTGATTGACGGAAGCCTCATCTAGTCCAATGACTAGTCTGAGTCCGTGTTTTTCTTTTTTTTGTTTCCATAATTCTCCAAGTAGAGGCTTTAAGACCTGGATTCTGCCTTTCGAGCAGATAGGTCGCCTCACTTGGGTCAGTAATTTTTCCGGGAACCCAGAGCATAGCTCTGGTCAAACAGGGTATTTTTGTGGCTTCCACTGCGGAAAGCGCGACCCTTTCCCAGATTCTTAGGTTAGGGACTGTTCTAAGGAGCTAGTCCCTACTAAAGATGTTATCTGCAGTAACAAAGATGTACTCTGTCCTGCGTTTTGTACCTCTGAAGCGAGGAACTTGTCCTGCTTCTGGGATCTGGCGGATCAGTCGTCCCACCGCATAAGACAACTCCATCTGCTCTTCTTCTGTGAAGTTTTCAGTTCGATTTGCTTTTCGTATAGCAACCTAAAGAGCTGGATCCGCAGCTGTTGTATCAGCATAGCTGCATGTACCGGGGCTACTAGATGGAGGTCCCCGTTGTCTTTTGGAATGTGACACTGCTTCTGGTGGTGTATTACCTTGGGACCTGTCACGTTTTGTGGCAGGCTCCTTTGTCCCACCTGAGGGTGCAGCAGGTCCTGATGCTCTTTGGGTGGCATGTTGGCAGCCCTTCCTGGTTGTCCAGTCAGAGCAGTACCTCCACAACCCTTCCCTCGTGCACCGGTTGTGCCGACTCCCCTCCCAGCAGTCTCGCAGGAGGCAGCCATGGCTGCTGTCTTAGCCTTCTTCCTCCTTTTTCTTTCTGCGCCACTAATTCTGGCGCGCTTTATTGCGTCCTGAATCTTCACGGTAAGTTCCCTAGTAGGTTCCTTACCGGAGTCAGAACATTGAACCTCCTGAGGTTTCGGCATTTGCCGTCCCTCTTCTTCTGTCTCGGGGAAGCTAGCTTCCTCGTTAATACCCTGAATAGGGATATTTTTGGAGGTCTCTTCAAGAGAGCCCTCCTTAGTTTTTGTTTTTAAATCTTCCATACAAAACCTGGGAAAAGGGGAAAACAAACAGTCACCCTACGTAATGCCCCCATGCGTAGGGAAGGCCCTTTTTTATTTACTCCAGGATTCGGCCTGGTTTCCCAGAGGCACCGTTCAAGACACTTTAACCCCAGTGCCATCCATCTATCGGCACGATCCGCAGGACACCTTAGATTGGGGGGGGGGGAGTCTGTTTCGGGGTGCAGAGCACTGCCTCGCCTCCCACAGTGTCCTCGGACCCCGTGAAGACGAGGATTTCCACTATCCACCACCCGTGGACCCGCCAGGTTGCTGACTTTCCAAAGCCCCCGGGTACAAACTGTCACCATGCTTGGGACTTGATTGATTGCGTCTGGCCCGGTGTGCAACATCGAGGATAAACCTTCACCAACTGCGCTACCAGGTGGAATGTGCGTGGACCTCCATTCCTCAGAATGACATTCGGCATCTCTACAATCGTTTCATTCGAGAGTGCAGGCCTGCATTGCTGCTGGAGGAGGGTAAGCTGAAACTGACATGGTCTTTTGACACACACTGTAGCCTCTGTAAATAGTTGTAATACCTGTGCGTATGAGCATGTAAGTGTACGACCTACAGAATGTGTGAATAAAGTTTCATTCTCCTGGGACTATGGCTTCAGGGTGTTCATTTTTCATTTTCCAGTATATAAGGGTTTCCAATTCTGTGTGTGTTTATCCCTCTGTGTGTAACTCTTTTCCCTTTGAATTTGCAAGAATCTCATTGCAATATGAGGAACTATATTATGGAAACCAATTGAAAAAATGACTTTAGAAAATTTTTCTGTAATCTATGTATAGAATTAAAATGTTTTTATTTTTATACTTTATTTTCATGTATGTACAGTTTTCTTTGTGTTATCCCTCTGTGTATAACATAAGAGATCAGAAAGCTGCCAGGCAAATTTCACATCTGTCTGTGTGAAACACATCTACTGCAGCGCAGATGTAGTAGTGTCGGATGATCAAAGTGATGAACGAAACTATCCTACAGATTTTTTTCTTCCGGGCATGTCACCTCATTAGCTGAGCCTGAAGAAGAATCAAATTGTGATGGTCCTTCGCAATTTCATTCCAAAGAAAGAACTCTGTAATTCACACGACTGGTCGTTCAGGAGTGTCATCGCAATTTAATCATGGCAGAAGTTCTTTCGGAAAGCAACAGAGGTGATATCGTCACTATTCCCAGGATCGATTTTCCGTGACGTCATTTGCTATTCAAGTTGAAGCGTCGTCAGTTCCCAGTAATGCCCTCATCAAGCCTAGCATTAAATAAATTCATTTATGTTCCTTGAAAAATGCATACATTTATAGCTAAAACTCTAGTTGTTTCATAATAATCTTGGATTTCACTTAAAGATTTGAAAAATAGTAATTATAAATTATATATGAAAGACTTAAAAAAATAATTTCTAACTTTAAGATTTATTTCTACACAAGTATTAGGGAGCAGGGGGTAAGCTTTTTTTCTTTTTCTGAAATCAACTTTGAATGCTGAATTTTAGTAATATTGTAAGTAAATTATAAAAGATTTTATTTACTATCTCAAAACTATAAATACAGTTCTAAAACATTTCTCATTTTATAGATAAGACATTTACTATCCTTACAAATCCTTACAAATTCTCCAAAACAAAGAACGTATAATAACATTAATTCAATAAATTTAAAAAATATCCCAATATCAGAATTAATCATATTCAAATTATCGTGAAAATCTCTAAAACTTAAACAAAATCAAAATAATTATTTTAATGCTAAATTAAAGTCCTATTCATGTCAACCAGATTTAATTTAGAAAATAGAAATAAAAAAAATATTTATAAGAAAATTCGGATCCAGCTCATGACAAATCGAACACCCATAATGCAAAAAATATGAATTATTTCGTGTAATGAACAGTTGTATAAGAAAAAGATTTGCATGTATTTTTAATTTTATTGAAATAAGGAAAACTCAATATATTTCTCTTATTTCTTAAATTACTTTTTTTTTTGTAATCATGATTTATAACTTTAAAGCAATTTTCTTCTCAATATTTAACTTTAAACCATTGTAAACTATGGCGTCCAACTTGATTTTCTTGTCACCAGAGGGGTCGTGGCAACAATCTACCACTGTGAGCCTTTGGCATCTTCGACCTGTTGAGTTTCTAGATGGCGTGGGTAGGAATTAAAAACCATGTTGAGCATGAACGGGAGTAGATAGTGATGATTACTTATTACGTTACGGAACTTTCAATTCCACAAAGGGTTCTTCCTTCAAGAGAAAGGCTATTTTTATGGGCTTAACCACTCCGCACATATTGTTGACCTAGTTATGATTTACACTGAGGAAACTGCGATGAACAATTAGTCGTAGAAGAAGTCGACATACCATTTCATGGGCGATACGTGGATGACCTTATAATCGCAGCCAACGACTCCATCTAGGAAAGAACAAGGGATGTATTCCA